>CM060950.1:354708985-354718985 GCA_030765055.1 Mantis religiosa
CGGCAAATCAGATGCGTTAGCGCGCTTAGCGTTGCCACTTCGTTTCCCCCAGTCTTTTCATATTCCCTCTCTCTCTCTGACACACTATCTTAAACCATGCGGGTCTCCTTGGCGCTAGACATGAGGAAACTCAAACTAAATTTTCCAAACTTTTATAGGAATGCAGTTGTTGAAATCACAATTGCATCATGGACATTCGCATGTTTTAAATGCTATAATTATAATTATAGCTTATGAAGAAGCTATTTTTCTAATCCAACGGAACTACCAATGTCTCATCCGTATAGCTGTGAATGTCACTTACGTCAGGAGACAATTCGTCGTTGTCATTGTCTTCATCGTCCGATGCAAATTTATGATGGTAGGCTACAACATCTCGCCACGTGCTGCTGCTTTCCAAATGTCGTCTTCTTGTACTTTATCTGCATGTCTCACGCAATTTACCCAGTTTTGTGTGATCTTATCAATTTCTTCGCCAATAAGTCATTCAGCATCAGTCACTTTAAAAGTATTATTTCAATTTGTAATATCATTTGAGCCCACATAAACTCAATTGAAATGTGCTGGCAGTGTAAATCTGAAAGGTGAATTACCTCGTGTCTCATTTCAATTGCAAGTTGATCCAGCTGATACACTTTTACCCTGGTTTTTAAACGGAAGAACAATTGAATAATACTGCTTTGAACTCTCTAGAGTAAATAAAGATTAAGAACCGCACATAAAGAAGAACATATTGTGATGATTCACGTTCTAACAGACGAAAAGGAAGTATACTGTTTGCTCTCTCTCAAATTTAAGAAACACCTTGACTTATTCAAAGTAATTCTTTTATCACATCATGTCAAACGTTTAATTTCCGTTCTGATTAATTATAAATATACGTACACGCACACATTCCAATCAATAATGATGTTCATTACAGTGATTACTTCGCGATGCATTGTTAGAATATATTGGTAGCTAAAAATTCAGCTAAAAATATTTGGTTTTTTATGGTTGTGTTTGACACATTACTCCCTATCTTCGTCGTGGATCACCTTTTGTAAAATCTGAATTTTTGTCTTAGCACAAATAGTATTTATTAGAGATGGATTCAGTTGGCACTCGTCACACACTACTTACGGAGAATGAAATATGACAACACTGCAGGACTTCGATTGGTTGCTCACCCAACAGCGTTCTAGCACAAATATCATCACATTTGAAACACATTACGGTTATCACAAATAGTATTTATTAGAGATGGATTCAGTTGGCACTCGTCACACACTACTTACGGAGAATGAAATATGACAACACTGCAGGACTCCGATTGGTTGCTCACCTAACAGCGTTTAAACACAAATACGAGGTACGTCCAGAAAGTAAGTTCTGTTTGGTAATAAAATGTAATTGTGTATGGATACAGAAAAATTATTTATTGCACAAAATTCTACAACTTTTAAGCTACTTTCCATATAATTGCCGGAATTTTGCAGGCATTTGTCATAGAAAGGCACAAGTTTTTGTATACCTTCTTTGTAGAAGTTTGCCGCCTGTGTCTTAAACCAGTTGGAAACATTTTCTTTCAGCTCTTCGTCATTGTTGTGTTGACCGCCAAGGAAAGATTTGAGATGCAAAAACAGATGAAGGTCGCTAGGAGCGAGGTCAGGGCTGTACGGGGGTGGTCAAACATGTCCCAGCCAAATCCCTGTAGGATGTTTTTCGTCGCATTTTCAGTGTGTGGTCGTGCGTTGACGTGAAGAAACACAACACTTTTTGACAGCCGACAAATTTCAATTGGTTTCACCTTCCTAGCATTCAGAAAACGAATCATAGATCTAATTTCTCAAGCGGCGGGATTTTCAGTCAACACTGACATTGTAAACAAGCAAAACAAAGCGTACGTGGCTGACAGCTATCTCACAATGGCGCACGTTTCTTCTCCTTGATACAGAGCCTCTAACGCGCATGTGCGGAACTGCGATCGCAGCGCTGCAGCGGAGATAAATTGAAACAGAACTTACTTGCTGGACGCCCCTTATATCATCCTATTTGAAACACATTACGGTAGTCTTAACAGTTTGCTGCGAAGAAAGCCAAGAGCTCCCCATCTATAAAAATACCAAAACACTTCAGTTCCTTCCACATTGTTGCAAATTGACGATTCATTTGCATCCTCAGTGTAAGTTGGATTTAGCACGGCTACACATGAACGATAATTAGCAACATAACAGTAACATCCACAACACAAATGCACCAACTTGAAACGTATATCTGCGTTGACAAATAATAAATACATGCATAGAAATTGCTAAAAATAACGACAGATCTTAGCAGTTTGAAGATTCTAAAAGCTGTGAAAGTCCTTTGAGCTACTAATGGGGGTGGAGGAATTTATTCATACTATCTTCATATCAATCAATGACTTTTCTCAAGTGCAGGGGAGGACACAACTAACGTCTTTAAAAGAGTGCGTTATATCAGACGTTTTATGTCTTATATTGCTGCATTCCGCAGGCGTCAAACTATTATATATCTTCTCTTCCCTACAGAGCGCAGTGAAATCTTTGTTCAGTGCAAGCATGGACCCAGTATGAGTTAACGTTACACCGACACTGCTTTCCTCCTCTGATTTATATTATACATTTTTCACCAGATATTAAAACCAAAGCGGAGGTTATCAGTAATTCTGAGAATTAGAAGTGTTGAGGCGTAATCCAATGGCAGAAGCATGTTTCAGTCACTGGGTGTAGGACAGCGATTTTAGGAAACAGGGCAAAGAGAAATTAACGTAAATCCCGTCTTGACTTAATGCAATTACCTGTCATGAAACAATCAGCAAATTACGTTAAGTAGGCGCTTATGTAGCTCTGGTAGCCATTTAATAAGGGAAATGTACCAGACTCTAGAATATGTTTAAGATGAGCCGTACTTCGAAAATCGTAGTATATGAAGTTATACAAAATTAGATTATCAAATGGAAACTTAATGTAATGAGCATCATCATTAGCCACAAATATATAGTGCACTGGCATACGGCAGTAGCTTCGATAATATGATAGTGAATAAAGTTAGGTGTATTTAAACCTCGGTTGTGTAGTTTCTCGAATCCTGCTTTTGAGTCAATTCCACCAGAAAGCCGAGTTCATGCTCTACTGAAACAATCATCGAAGAGAACTTACAAGGTGCTTGTATAGCAACTGAACGACATGAACGGCGTTAAATTACACCCCAATATTAAGCTGTTAGGTTGACGTTAAGATGACACTGGTACAATTTCATTCTCGTTATACTTTCCGTGTTGATATAATTATCAGGGAGTTGTTCCGTGCCTCTAAGGCATAGAAGTTGTGCAGTGGAAATGTAACTTGATCATTAACTCCAAAATAGCTATGATACACTAAATATGATAGAAAAATACTACATATTATAAGACAACTACAATCTGAGAAACTAAGTAGTACTAAAATCTGTCTCAAACTAAAACGATCCTGTTTTAAACTTAGGGGAATGGAGAAATAGAGACAGAAGTACTTTAAGGGGATGCAGCACCGAAAACCCCAAAATCCAGCAATTTTCAACCAACCTTGTTGAAATTTTTACCACTTAGTTCTGATGCATAGTGGACACGGAATTAAAAGTTTGGTTTTTACATCTTCAACAGCTTTTGAGTAATTAATTTGTGAAATTCAAAATTTGGGCAAAATTCAAACCGCTCCACGTGATGAAAATTTTCAAAAGTTTAATTTTTCTATTTCTAAAAAGAATCAGATGGTTATGCAGAAAATATCTATCATATGAATTTCTTATACTGTTTTTAGTTCCAGGGGAAAAATAGATATGGAGCAAACAAAAAGAGCCAAAAATGATTAAACCTCTGACTTTTTATATCAATAACTTTAAAAATATAATTAATATTAAAATTTATATGATAGAAACCTTTGTTTGCTTTCTAAGAACATGTGTTGAAAATGTAAGAGGAACTGAATCAAAACTGCAACGTGTGGAACATTTTGAATGACAAAAAAGTTGAAAACTCTATAACTGAATAAATCAAATTTTAAAATCCAAAATATTTTTCTTCTCAGCTACTGGCCTTGAAGCAGACTAAAACCCTCCAGATAGGTAAGTTGGACCCTCCTGCCTCTTCCTTCTCTTTTCTGCTGCAGTGTTCTTCAATTTCAGTTTCCTTCTGGATGTTTTAAAAGTTACTTTCACAGAAATTGCTGAATGAAGTAAGCGTAATTGGTATTTCCCTTTGCTAATTTTTAGAGATGCTGGTGAAGTCTGTGTCCATTACGTCTGACTGCAGCTTGAGTGAGGCAAAACAAAATTGAATTCACTGATGGTTGATGTCACAGCAACCTGAAGTCTCTTCTTTGAAACAAATATTTCTTTTGGGCAATTATGCCATATCATGTTATGTAAACTTTCATTTGCATTTTGTATCTTACCCAATGTACATCTCCTTAGGATTTCATCTGATGCCAGCCTTTGGTACACAGCCATAAATTTTCTTATCACATCAGGCCTCAAGTATGTTCCCATTGTTGTGTTATGTTTAGGTGTTTCTTCCCATGTATTGTTTGGGCTATTCATGATCCGAACTATGTACACAGTCAACAAGAGGACAGTCACCCGCCTCGGTAGCGTAGATGGTAGCATGTCTGCCTCACGTTCAAGAGGTCCCGGTTTCGAATCTCGGTCAGGGTGAGTTACCTAGATAAGGGTTTTCCGGGGTTTTCCCTTATCCTGAAAGACGAATGTCGGGTAACTCTAAGCTCCATGGACCCTGGACTCATTAGAGAATCATTTCACCCAATTCATTCACCGTCCGATATAACTTAACGTTGGGGCGGACGTAAATTAAAAAAAAAGAGGTCAGTTGTTTCAAAGAATGTTTTACCTAAGAATGTTTTACCTATAACCTATATAACAGTTATATGCACGTTTTGATGTATAAAATACCTTTATAAATGTTAAATGGCATACTAAAACTCATCAGTTATATATAAACAGTGTGTAGTTTAACGAGAAACACAATAAAATCCCGACCGTTAGATACTCACACAAAATTAAAATAATAAACATTACCATTTGCTTTCAATGTTTGCAGCCAGTGTTTTGTTTCCATGGTGCCACATATGGTAAGAAATAACCATCATACCAACACATAAAATTAGACCAGAAGCTTTGCCCGCTAATTTCAAATGTTTTAATTTAGTACGTTCAATTGAACTCAAATGACAGGATTCTGTAAATCCAAGGGCCGGTATGCAGGTGCGCACGGGCATTTAAATTGTCATGTGAAGGTATCTAAATGCTTGAAACTCATAAATTTAGTTGGATTAAGATACTATAAGGTTCAAAGTATTTTATTAGCTTAAATATAAAAAGATTATTTTTTCCCATATGCTACATTCCCTTAACGGAACTGTCTTGGGCTGCTGATTGGTAGAGAGAAGTACACGGTAGAGTCCGAGGCGAGCGGAAAAGCCCTTCTATAAGTAACTATGATATCTTCTATAAATGCTTCACCAACCCGAACCCTAAGAATGTACCGTTGAAGTACCCATGGCTCTCTCTTTCTCGCCTTTCATAGATTTAAAACAGAATTATCCTGCATTCATAGTGTAGCATAATTTCTCAACCCCATCGAATTTCTGTGTGGTTATGCACACTTGTGTGTACGGTGGCGCCTTTATGCTTGAGTTGTTTAGTGAGACAACTTGAAGTACAGTGAAGTTCTCACAGAATGTAGCGAATCGAGCCTTCGCTTTAGTCAGGCCACTAACCCCAGAGCATACTTGTGCAACCGGATAATCAAAGCAACAGGCGCTCTTCTCCTCCCCTTGCTCGGCAATAAATGGAATTTCCTTAATTGGTCTGGCCATTTAACTTACGTAAACCACGCAAAGGCATCCAGCCCACAACCCACGAGGTTTTCATGTAAAGCAAATTTAGATTTCCCTTGGGATTGGCGCTCTTTTTCTAACACAGGTTTCATATTTTCGTTTCCGCGAGCATTTTCATTTTTCTCTGCAGGTAGTTGGAGGTACAAAGAACATATTCTTTTGAAGACCACTTGACGTTTTCTTCAGAATGTCATAGAGAATAAAATGGCTCCTGTTGTAGTTTACAGATAAAGATATACATAGAACTTTAAAAAAAAAAAAGCCGCAGATATTCTATACCGAACACTGTAATAGAAAGTCTTGATTTAATAATTAAGAAAAGAGAAGAGGCTTGAGTAAGTAGGATAATCACATTCTGCTTTTTAGGTTGTTATATATGTGGTATACTTATTTCTTTGTTATGTTATTGAGGTACCGCAAATGCTGGATAATTTTGCATCAAAACCTGAGAGTAACCGTTGCTTTTCTATAGAGGTATGCACTGAAGTTTGTGAATACCAGAAACTTTTACTAGTCTTATACAACGAAATATCTTGTATATTCTCTAAATGTTGTAACCGAGTTTGCCACACGTGTATGCTGCATATGCTCGCTTGCAACTTCCCTGTCTTTGAGGTAAGCAGATATCCCTTCGTGCGTTAGAACAGTTGCAGAACGCAATGGGGTAAATCCACGCAAAGCCGAATTTTGTTCTGCAGTGAGCGACTAGAGGAAGTTCCCAGGCTTGAACTAGCGTGGTAGTACAATAAACCAGAACAGGTAGACAAACGGAATCGTGTTAGAATGTTACATATTCTTTTAAAGTCTTTTCTTTTTCCAAGGGAATGAACTCACTTTTTATATTGATTAACTTTTATTTGACTTGTCCGTAATTACTTATAGCTATTTTTACATTCACCACCATATATTTATAAAGGGGACGATTCACCACAAGCTCTTTGTAGTTCATTGTGTAAACTTTATAAATGATATGGTGGAAGAAAATGAAATGTATTAAAACTTTTTCGAGGTCAGCTGTATACGTGCTGTTTCTGTAGCATATTTTTTCATTTGTCCTAATTTAAGTCTATGTTATTGAGATACATGACTATAAGAGAGCAGAAAATAAAGACTTAGCCTATTGAAAATAAGATGAGATGATCTTGCATGTTACCTCCTGATGATGAAGAACCAATTGCCGTTCGAGGGGTCCCTGGTTCGATTCCCGGCTGGGGGTGGGGATTTTTCTCCATAAAAGATGATTCCCCATCTTCCCCAGAATCTGGAAGTATCAATGAGAGTGCATATATATAAGATAGGTGAGGGTATCTAGGTATCTACCAGGGCAGACCACAAAGAGTGAAGACTGACACCCCCTCTGACGACCAGGGCGTTACCGAGCTGTCCCCGAAGGGCGCCCGGAGCCTCCGTTGGGCTTTCTATAGGGCAAGACCTAGAGACTAACAAGCTTCCTCCATCTGGTCCGAAAACACAAGACGGGATGGAAGTGGATACGCCACTTACGCGCGCCAACACCAAAGGGGAAGGCTACCGATCAACCTCGGTAGGGCCGCCTGGTGATCTAGCACACCTTCTTCTAGCTATGCTGGCTAGTACGCGGGAATATATGGCTTCCCTCAACACCGTCCGGAGACGTACCCGATCTCCCACGGGTATCGGGAACAACTGCCCCCTCGAGTCCAACCCAATCCGAACAACTCCCATTCAGGGAGGAACTCGAATTTTCGGCCCGAGGTTCCTCTGGTAACGTCAGAGGTACCACGAGTGCTAGGCGTCCGCAGCGCTCGCACCACAGCAGCTGAAGGGGACGGATCCCCTTCTCTACGTGTGTGATCTGATGATTAAAAATAAAAAATCCAAAGTACCAGCAAACCAACGTCTACGAGATAACACCACCTCGATATGTCCCAAAGGAGAACGGCCCCGATAGGATCATTGCAGTCAAAGGCGGGGTATAAATGAAACAATATAAAAATATCTAGTCCACCTAAATGTATCGTAGTTCTTTGATTCCATTACGCAAATCAGCGTCTATGTTGTTACTCGGCAGATAAACATTACGTCTGGTCGACTGATTTCTCTTTAAATATACACTATATATTGCCTTCATTGCGGAAGTTATTATCTCCTATTCTCCATTCTCCTATTCCCCTCCTCTTCCTCCTTCCTAATTCCTATGTCATGTTTCATTCCTTTTCTCTCCTAATATTATTATAACTCAGAATTAAGACAGAAATTTCTAACTTTATAACAGGCCACAAGTAGGATATGCTACACACAGAATTTCAAATGCTCGTGATTCCCGCAATTGCTCAATTTTTGACCGTTTTTCGCCATTATACACACTTTACTGGAATGACGGAAATGCCAGATACAGCATTACAGTATGTTTGCTTTGATACCCTGTCCGCAAATCAGGGTTCTTACAACAATCCAGTTTCAGTGTGATATTTGTGTATTGAATTGTTAAGTAGCGAGTTAAAAAGTGTAAGATTTGAAGCTTTCATGGTGATGGTTATGTAGTGGAGAAGGCCATAGAGCAAGCATGGCCAAAAGCTCGAGCAACTTTATAAATATCGACGTCTGGTAACCCGAAAAGCTCTACGTAACAGTTAAAAGGTTTTTGCAATTCAGCTATATTAAATTCAACTTGAACCAAAGAACACAATAAAATAAAGGTAATCACTCCTTTGGCAATACGGTACGTTTGAGGTAGTTGTATGACTATATCTGCCGGGTTCGATTCCCATGGCCGACCTACCTTACCCATGGGTTTTATCGGGGGTTTCCCTGGTCGCTATTACATCCCCCAATTTTCTGTCCCACCATTACACCTCTCTTATCTGGTGGTTTCTTTCAGGGTAGAAGTGTCGGCGAGAGTTTTGGCGGTTCATGGCGGGATAATATGTTCTGAGTGAACACTTTCTCCTACGGTCTCCGAGACGGCCTAGTGGGCCGATTCAGGAACGCGGCTGACAGCATGCTGATTGTGAAATCCTGCCTTGAATCTTCCTTGCTCTGGGAAGGGGTGGCCTCCGGTCTCCGAACCAGCCTCGTTACTGTTTCGGGGCCACGGTAGGTGGGATGACGATTATCCTGGACAGCAGGGGAGTTTCTATCTAGTAAAGTGTAGGGAGCCCGCCCTCTGTAATGTAGTTACTCCTTGGAGTCGGCCGTCCTTTGTCTCCTCTCACCTCATCCTCCCTCCCCGAGGTGCTTCACTTGGGGCATAGGGACAAAAGACCAGTCTGGTCGAGGTGCCGAATGCCCTTCAAACAATCCAGTCCAATCCACTACACACTCACTGCCAGGTTATTGCACCATAGCTCGCTCACAATCTTTCTTTTTTTGTATGTTTTTTGTTTGTTTGTTTCATTTGTACCCCAACTTTAACCACAATGGCCATATTGGCGGCCGTTCTCCTTTGGAACATATCAAAGGTGTTAAATTCGTATTCGTTGGGTTTTAATCATTAGATCACGCACACATTCGTATTCTCATTCATACTTCCAGAATCTAGAAAAGATGACGAATTATCATGGTCGGAGAAAAATATGCACCCCCACCGTCGGGAATCGAACCCGGGACCACCAGCCTCTCATAATCTTGCTCTTCCCTCTATCCAGGGAATCCTTAACAATTGCCGATCGGCACCTATGGTGTCAGGCGATGGCTAATATTATGCCACTGTTACGCCCAGCGGTCGTAGATCCCAGTGACCGCCTTAAATCAGCACACAACCTTCCTCACACACATACACACCCGCACAGAAAAACACAAAAAACTCGTTATAGGCATTTTAGCATTTATTCAAAACAAAAAATGATCACAAAAGCTTCTTGTTTGATTTTCATAACCATGTACCACATATTTCTTTACTCATGAGATCCTGAATGAATTCCAGACTGAAGTAGGAAGCTGTTATTTTAATTGCTGTCACTCCCCAACACCTCCCGCACGGCCTGGGAATTTCAATTCATTTCAGTAATAATAAGTTACAACTCAACGGGCTACCAGCAGGATCATTGTTTCTCAAGTTAAAATTCCCGATAATCCATAGAAGTTAAAATGAACACTAAAACTGCCATTGTTCATCCCAATCA
>CM060950.1:354723985-354813985 GCA_030765055.1 Mantis religiosa
TGATATGTACAAACTCATACTAGGTCATGTAGATACAAACTTCGATTGACAGATATTATGCTCGAAGTTCTAGAAATATTTAGGGAGTTACCTTAATTTATACTCTTAAATAAATCGTATATCTGTTATGAAATTTTCAATATAAAAGCTTAAAACATACGAGTACTGTCGTAACCAGTCACAAAACATTTGTATATACAACCTTTATTTAATATTTATCATATACCATACACCTTATTAGCCCGCCTCGGTAGCGTGGTGGTAGCGTGTCTGCCTCACGTTCAAGAGGACCCATGTTCGAATCTCGGTCAGGGTGAGCTATCTGGATGAGATTTTTCCGGAGTTTTCCCTTATCCTGAAAGACGAATGTCGGGTAACTCTAAGCTCTAAGGACTCCGGACTCATTTGAGCACTATTTCATCCATTCCATTCATCGTCCGATATGACTTAACGTTGGAGGACGTAAATTACAAAAAAAAAACACCTTATTAATATATTGTGACTTTGTGGGTTCGTAAAATTAAAAGTCAAGTTTGCAGAAATTCAAAATGCTCTTTATTTCCGTAGAAAGTCACTTTTCAACAGCCCTGAGCAGCAGAATGACGTAACATACACCAACACAGTCTCTCATGGCTTGTGCACACGTAAATAAACAAAAGAATTCGCTTTCAAATCACTACAGGTTTATCAGTTCTCAACTCACAACTCGATACAATTTAAATGTCCACACACTGCACGAAAACTGACCATTGGCCACTCTCTAGCAGCTCCCTGCTGACACTCACTGTCCAGTCCAGTCGCTTTTATAACCGAAACATCCTTTCTCGAAAGTTGCCGAAGTTTCTCGAAAGTTCCCGAAGCTTCACGGCCATTCGTGGTGGAGCGAGAGCATCCACACTATCTCCATCTCTTTCTCCCCCTGTTGCTCTCTTTTTCTCGGCAAGTGTTCAGTGCTAATAGTCCGCGGGTGTAGCTTGGGCGCTATCTGTCTCTTTCACTCCCCGCTTCTATCTCTCTCGGTGCTCGTCTAAGCAGTAGCAAAACAATACCTCGCGACAACATATATATCATATTACTCGTATTATATAGTATTCATTTGTGCACTATTTATATTTTGGGTTAAACACTGATCTGTGTCAGCTGACAGAACATATACAAATTAAGAAGTAAACATTATTACTTTCACGGGAAATAGCCATTGCCTTGAGTTACATATTATTATCATCATTTACAAAAAAAGCTTAAAAGCGGTAATATATGCATACATGCGTAGGTATATAGCTATTTTTAAAATCTAGCTATACACTAGGTGGCCCACGCAAGCTGTGCTTCGTTGAAGTTAGTTACTCCCGGATAACGCGGACGAAGAAATGTTTGCCTAAGCGCGTCAGTAAAGGGGTCGCTATACCAACAGAGAGGATCAGAGCATGAAAAACAACACATAATTAATGTAACTGATCCCATGGCTCATCGCTAGAGCACTTGCTCAATGCGGTGAAGTACCGGAGGTACCAGGTTCGATTCCTGGGCTCGGGAAAGGTTTCTGTGTAGGAGAATGATTGTCTCTCACCAAAAGATTACCTACAAGAACAAAAACATATTAATTATCTGTGTTAAGGCAGATCAACTCATACTCAGTTTATAAAAAATACATTACGCAACAATTTATGCTTCAGAATTAGCAATAATAAGAAAATGCTGTATGACACGCTGTACTTGGAAAGATATCTGGATTCTAAAACGCTTCTCTGTATGTTTAAAAACACCTGCAGAAGGTATACCTCTCCTTGGAAAACGTTGTGAATACAGCCTTCGGGCCTCAGATGCATTGTGATGCGTCTCTCCATAGATCATTATTTACATCTGTGTACTCTTCGCTTGAGTACATTGCACTTCCTGTCTGTTTGAGTGTAAGACCTGACTCGAACTACAAACAGACGCCAGCCCTCGTAGCCGTGGTCGTTAGTGTGTACATCTCTAACGTCCACCGGGTAGAGGGTCGCGGGTTCGAGCCCCGTCTTGGGCATTGGTGTTTATGTGTATAATGTATATGTGTAAAAACACAAAAAAACAACAGTAAAACAAACGGAGACAATACAAAACTGAAAATAAGGGAAAGAAAAGTATATCAATATATAAAGAATATAAAATAAAAAAGTAGAGACTACCAGGCAACCTTATCGGAGTGAAACCAGGAGGAAGCGTATGGCAGATGGCAGCTCCGCTCAGCGAAACTTCTCTTGTACGTGCATTTCTCCTTTGATCAACAGCGACTAGGCAACCCTTTTTGCACTACAGTGTACGGGAAACATAAAACTATAGAGGACGACTTCCGTGGGCCACCTGGTACAACAGTAATCTGTTTAAAATGTATATCCCATTTTTTTTTATTATCCATCGATCAGCAAATATGCTTTACAGATGTTTGTTATTGAGACACTTAGTAACAGTACACATAACAATTGAGGTAGCCATGAACGACTCCTCTAGCTAAATATGGCAGGATCACTATAACACAAATTGAGGACATTAAGTTTGATAGGTATCACTCGTCTGGGTCATCTGTACTGGAGACGTCACTCAGGAGAAGATTTTGTGGCAGTCTGCGCTTGAGGCGAGGTGGTTGGCGAGTGCGAGCGCCGAGATTGTACGTGACAACTCCAGGGACCTCCTGGAGATGATAAAAGAGAGGCCATGCCAGTCGGCGGATGCCTGCCTCGGTAACGTAGATGGTAGCGTGTCTGCCTCACGTTCAAGAGGTCCCGAGTTTGAATTTCGGTCAGGGTGAGTTACCTGGATAAGTTTTTTACGGGGTTTTCCCTTATCCTGAAATACGAATGTCGGGAAACTCTAAGCTCCGTGGACCCCGGGCTCATCTGAGCATCATGTCACCCATTTCATTCACCGTCCGATATGACTTAACGTTGGAGGACGTAAATTACAAAAAAGCCGGCGGATTTACTGGTGATTGGGTGAAAGACCAAACTCGTGCTGAAGTTGTTGGTTTCTGAGGAACCATGGAGCATTTGTAGCTGTACGGAGCACCCTGTTTTGTAATACCTGCAGTCGGCGTAGATTAGTCTTGCTGGTTTCACCCCAGACTGAAGCTGCATCGGTAAAAATGGGACGAACTAGAGATTTGTAAAGAAGAAGGGAGGATTCATAACCAAGTGAGATGCGCCTGTTGAGTAATGGGTACAGTTTTGAGAGCTGTGCAGACGTAAGTGTAACAGACCAACAGATGTGGGCGTTCCAAGTAAGTCGAGTGTCCAGTAACACCCCAAGATACTTCACTGGCACACTGGTTGGTGAGCATGAGAGTTGCTTCCCGAGCAACTGTAGTGAAGGAGGATAAATATAAGGACGTAAATAGAAGATCTTAACCCCTGTCTTGTTAGTGTTGAGGGAAATGCGCAATTTAAAAAACCAGTGAGCTAGTCGATCCAGGGTAGTTTGTAGTTCATGAATAGCATGACGGATATTGGAGTAAGAATAAAAGAGAGCAGTGTCATCAGCATATAAAGCTGTGCAAATTGGAGCTATAGCAGGAAGATCATAAGTGTAGATATTAAAGAGGAGTGGTGCTAGTACTGAACTTTGAGGAACACCTACTAAGATGGGCCGTCGGGTGGATGTGAAACCAGCAATGCGCACCACAAAAGTTCTATCTGTGAGAAAACTTGTAATGATTTGTAGAAGATAATAAGGGAGACCAATGCGATGTGCTTTAAGTAGTAGCCCAGTGTGCCACACCTTATCGAATACCTGGGCGATATCTAGGAATGCTGCTACGGTGTAGTGCCTGTTTTCGAAACCTTGTACGATAGACTGTGTGATTCTAAGCAATTGATGAGTGGTAGCATGCTTCGGGCGAAAGCCAAACTGAAACGACGGAATTATTTTATTGTGCATCAAAAAATGAGAAAGACGTTTATGAATAACCTTTTTAAAAATCTTAGAAAGGGTAGGTAATAAACTGATCGGTCTATAACTTGAGGGAAGGTTTTTAGGCTGGTTGGGCTTGTGGAAGAAGATAATTTCAGCCTGTTTCCATGTAGATGGAAAATAACCAATGGGTAGCGCAGCATTGAAGATTGATGATAAATAAGCCAGCGCCTTGTTTGTCAAATTTCGCAGCACAACTTTGGGGATAAGGTCATGACCAGGAGATTTTTTAATCGGAAGTCGATTGATAAAGCGGGACAATTCTCGTGGACTAGTGAACGAAATTCTGTTGTGCGCTGTAGGACGAAGCTGGTATTCAAGGAGTTCTCTGTCCACGAAAGAGGGAATATCAGGATCCAGGTGGGTGTTTGGCGTAAATGTGCGCTCATAACTCATAATGAGTAGCTAGAGCGTCACACTTGGCAGCAGAGTCACTCAAAGTTGTCCCTTGAACTTGTAGAGGTGGAATCACTGTTGGCTCTCGGAGAATCCTCTTAGTGATGTTCCATAAAGTATGATTGCCGGGGCGGTTATTTACTAATTGTCGCTGGTACACCTGAAAGCGGTGTTGGTCTAGTGCCTTCCGTACTTGCCGAATGAGACTATTTAATCTTTGGTGTCGCCAGGGTTGACGATAACGTTGCCACAATCGACGAATGCGATGTTTCTCTTGGATGAGTTGAGTAATATGCATAGGCAAGGATGGGCAATGGCGAGGTTGAGTGTTGCGGATAGTAGAGGATGATATACTGGAAGAGAGGGCAGAGGTGAAATGGTGAACGACAGTGTCAATAGCATTCGCAGTACACAGTGGATAAGATGTGTGGAGTGCAGCATCTAGATGTGCGCGAAAACAGTCCCAGTTGACAAACCCTTTGATGAGACGCGGAGTTTGTGGCAATATGTCAGGAGTGAGATTAAATATGACCAATACTGGACAGTGATCGGAATCGAGCTCTGGCAGTGAAGAAATCAACGCAGGTAATCGTATATTACGATGTGCCCCAATGTCTAAAATGTCAGGAGCTACCTGTGGGTTGCCAGAATAGTAAGTGGCTCCGTGGGAGCCAGTATGTGAAGACCAATGGCATTAATAGTGTCAAACAGACGGTGCCCATTCGGGTTTGTGACCCTACAGCCCCAAAGGTATGCTTGGAATTCAGATCACCTAGCAAGAGAGTGCAGTTTTCTGCTGGGAAGAGTAGAGAGAAATAGTGCATGTTAAGCTTACTATTTGGGGGCTTGTAGGCACTCATAAGAATGAGATCACTGCTATTGCGAAGCGAGAGTTTAAAGCCCACGACCTCGAAGCCGGTGATCACAGGTAAGAAGATTTCATTATGAGACAGAGAACGCTTAACTAACACAGCTACTCCCCCAGATGCGGAAGGTGCATTCCGATCGAATCTATAGATTCTGTAGCCTGGAACAGAGATACGTTCATTCGGGAGAAGATGAGTTTCGGTGATACAAGCAGCATCTATATTGTGCAAACTCAGAAAGGCAGCAAAGGAGGCACGTTTAGCGCGGATGCCATTAGCGTTCCAGTTCAGGAGAGTGAGTGATAAAAGAGATGGCCTATTACACGCCAGCTTGGCGGAAATTAGACAGAAGGGCATTTTGGAAACATTGGGTGAGTTGCGGTAAGAGAGGAATGAGGAACGTGGATAAAGAATTCAGAAGTTGAGTGAACAGGCTACTTAGCAGAGCCGAGAGAGATGAGGAGTCGGAGGGTTCTTGTTGTATAGTAGCACATCGAGTTGAGGAAGCAGACGTTACAGAAGCGTAGGTTGCTGGAGAAGAAGTTGGAGGTACTGGTGATATAGCTGCTGGTTGTGAAGGTTGCTGTGCAGGATTATCAGATTGGCGTAATGGGCGGGTGCGATGAGAATTGCCAGTTTGTTGCCTGGTGTTGCTGTTTTGGTTGCTGTTCCAAATAATGCCGCCACTCACGGTAGTTAGCTGGGTGGTTCTCATGACAGTGCATACACTGAGCTGGAGTATCTTTTGGTTTAGTGCACTGTTAAAAGAGATGATTTTTGAGACAGCGAACACACCTTGGGGTCAGCTTTGTATGACCATAATAGCGTGGTGGTAGCATGTCTGCCTCACGCTCAAGAGGTTCCGAGTTCCAATCTCGGTCAGGGTGAATTACCTGAATAAGGTTTTTTCCGGGGTTTTCCCTTATCCTGAAAGACGAATGTCGGGTAACTCTAAGCTCTATGGACCCCGGGCTCATTTGAGCATTTCACCCATTCCATTCATCGTCCGATATGACTTAACGTTGGAGGACGTAAATTAAATTACAAAAGAAGAAGTATGACTATAATTCTGACAGCGAGTGCACTGCGGGATGTCAGTGGTACGACGGCGGTGTTCCACCTTCACAAGACTGTAGAACAGGCGAATGAGGTTAAGAATAGCTTTACTATTATCGTTGTTTAATAATTCTACCGCACAGAGAGGAATGGGTTGTTTGGTCCGGTTCAGAAGACGAGTGATCTTCCGCACTGGATAGTTCTGTGATCATAGTTCATCATATATTTCCTTATCAGTGAGCGAAGGAGGGATGTGCGTATAATTACTGAAAAAAGTTTATCTGTAGGATTTCTAAAAGTGTAGTATTCCTGTTTAATGGTGCTGAAGTAGGTAGTAAGTTTGCGGAAGCCATCTGAAGTAGAGGGATAAACCTTAAGGATGGACCCCCGAAGCTCTGTAAGAAATTCAGAGATAACATTAGTTTTTAGGTCCTGAAGCAGTAATTTATAATTTCCAATGTTGCGTAAGCAAATTAGTGGACTTTTTTCCTTGGGAGTCGTAGCATTCCTGGTCTTGTCCATGTCATTTTATCGTCTAATAATTCGAAACGGTTGTGCGTAGAAATAGAGTAAGTGTAGCGGGAGGCTCTTTGTTGTGGTTTCGTGGCAGTGCATCTGCGCTTACTCGGAACGGCTGCAGGAATAGCGTGTGTGGCCACGCGACTAGAGCTTGCTGCGGGTGAACTGTTGTTAGTCCCATGCATGGTAACATCACTGGTAGTTCTAGCGGTGACGTAGATGTAGCAGTAGATGACGTCGTAGGATATAGCTGTGACGGGCCTAAGGGAGATCGACGTATTTGTGAATTAGAATTGAGAGTAGGGGTGCAAGAAACCTGGGATGGCTGTGTAGATATTGGCTGAGCTGACTGTCGAGGCGCTGGTTGCTGTGAGAATTAACTAACCATATCGATAGCTGAACGTAAGAGATAGCCGGTAGTTTCCGGTGTGAAAGACATAATAAGCAATGGAAAAAAACAGAGAGAGAAAAAGAAACTCACTGTGTCGAAAGGGCACTAGTACACACGATAGCGAACAAACTTCTTGCACTGATTGTGAAAATACGGTTCACAAGAAGAAATTTAATTCCACAGTTATACACAGTGTAATCTGAAACACACGGAAGCGCGCGCGCACAAAACAAGTCCTTCCGCGGCGTATACCTGCACTCCTGTCATATCCCAAATTTATATTTAGGAAATAATAGCCTACACATGTTTATTATTATTATTATTATTATTATTATTATTATTATTATTATTATTATTATTATTATTATTATTATTATTATTATTATTATTATTATTATTATTATTATTATTATTATTATTATTATTATTATTATTATTATTATTATTATTATTATTATTATTATTATTATTATTATTATTATTATTATTATTATTATTATTATTATTATTATTATTATTATTATTATTATTATTATTATTATTATTATTATTATTATTATTATTATTATTATTATTATTATTATTATTATTATTATTATTATTATTATTATTATTATTATTATTATTATTATTATTATTATTATTATTATTATTATTATTATTATTATTATTACTATTATTATTATTATTATTATTATTATTATTATTATTATTATTATTATTATTATTATTATTATTATTATTATTATTATTATTATTATTTATTATTATTATCATTATCATTATCATTATTATCATTATCATTATCATTATTATTATTATTATTATTATTATTATTATTATTATTATTATTATTATTATTATTATTATTATTATTATTATTATTATTATTATTATTATTATTATTATTATTATTATTATTATTATTATTATTATTATTATTATTATTATTATTATTATTATTATTATTATTATTATTATTATTATTATTATTATTATTATTATTATTATTATTATTATTATTATTATTATTATTATTATTATTATTATTATTATTATTATTATTATTATTATTATTATTATCATCATCATCATCATCATCATTATTACTATTATTATTCAAATATATATTATCTTCCTTTGAAGAATTGTCGAAACATGTTTCTTAAACAGCTTTAGTTCTCCACAAAAGTACCATTACTTGTTTTCTCCCTTCTAACTCCACTTACGGCAGATACACGAAAATATAATTCGTGGCAACACCGACGCTAGGCCAGACGCGAGTAGTGTCCCTACAGCTCTCTGGTTCACTGTGCGTGTATCTCGCTCCCATATGCGCCATATTTTCTGCTCGGAAGTGTACAACCTGTAGACATAAGAGGTAACCGATTGGAGCTGGAATATTTGGTCAGGTCCTTGACTGGGCCCGGTGCTCTGATCGGTCGAACATAAACGGGTTAGTGAGTCCTCTCTGCAACTCCAGTGCCCAACTCAGATGTAACGAACAGATGTAGTTACGGTGGACGGAAGGTTAATATTTTAAAACATCGAACACACCTAGATCAAACTTTTATGTTTGCTATTCTGTTTTTATTTTAATCGAGAAAGAAAAACTATACGTGTACCGAGTTGGCAGATACTGCATACGACATCGACAAAAATGAAGTCGTAACCACATGACCCTTAACACACGTAAAAATAAAATGGATATGTAACCTTCATTTCCACTACTCGATAACATGGTCGCAGTGAATTTATCCTCGTGATTTCTTAACAGCATTGTAATATCGCAACAAACGCTCAAATATATCCGGTAATGCTTTGCCCGCCTCTCTATCATAGGTGGTAGCGTGTCTGCCTCACATTCAAGAGATCCCGAGTTTGAATACTGATCAGCTTTATCCGGAGTTTTCCTTTATTCTGAAAGAGAATGTCAGTAACGCTAAGCTCTATGGATCTTGGGCTTATTTGAGTATCATTTCACTTCGTACATCTGGTCTAGGGGTAACATGCTTGCCTCTCTCTCCCGAATGTCGTAGGTTCAAACCCGGTGGTCCTAAAATCCTTAGCTGGTTTTATTTGCAAGAGAAGTAAAGACGGTGGTCCCGTGTCGTAGATTTACGGCATTTGGAACAACCTCAAGCTTCATAAAGAGGCCTCTGAGGAAAATTAAGCGATATTTCACGCCCAAAATAGAATGTAGAACGTTAAGAATCCGGCAATTAAAGAGCGTCCGTATATAGCAACTCAATTTCAAACAATATAATTTTAAAAATATTACTTTTCTAACTGCTTCAGATTAACCTAGATAAACGTTTGCAGAAATGTTTATTATATATATTTATTTGTAGGCACAATGGGAATAGGGAAATACAGCAAAAGTGCGCTTAAGCGACAGTCGAATCTTTTAAGAGCGGGCTGCTATGTGATGGCCCGAAATTCTGCTTCCTTTGCAATGACCAAGATAAAAACAAATCCCTAACTACCTCCCATTTAAAGAAAATAAGTATTGCAAAAGTTAAACCAGTAACAAGAAATGTCTCGGAAATAGTTAACTCCACAGATATGCTATTTTGTATAAGTAAGTACAAATATTCATTAACGAGATGTACGTTTTGGGTGAAGTAATATACTATCTATCTTTTAGGATTATAAATTATGCAAAAGCCGTTTAAAATCAAGAGAACTTCAGGAGAAAATCCCAGAAAATTTGAAATATACATTTCATTTCCCATTAAAATATCTTAAACTACGGTACCCTTTTTCTTTTTTTATCAAAATCGTCATCAAAATTTTTCGTAAAGTTGTGCATGTAAAAGATACCTTAGAATGAAGGGATTTTCTTGAAAATCTTCGTATTTCATCCCTGGAACACGATGAACTTAAGTATCAAGGTTGGTAGGTAGCCGACTTTTCAAATTTATCCGAAAATTCAAGATATACACGACAACATTTGGCATTTTAATAAAAAATACCATATTCAAATAACACGCACACATGCACAAAAACACACCCGAGGTACACATGTATTTGACATCGAAAAGGTAAATTAAAGACTTGTGTTGCCAAAGGTAACTCAGAAAGAAATTAGAAGGGAGAACCAAAAGTTTCAAACATAGTCCATAACAGGCTATAATTTAAGGGTACTGACTATTGCACTTATGCCGCGTCTATATATACACTACCGTTTAGAATCTGGTATGCAGGAATGTCATAAGGACAGGCAACATAAACAACAAAAGTCTATGACTGCATTCCGCACGTTTCATACTATTTTCTCTTTTCCTTTCTCTACAGGTCGCAGTGACGTCACACGCTGAACTCTTGTTCAATGCAAGTATCTACAGCGGTATGAGCTGACAACAAACCGCCACTGTCTGTTCTCTGAATCAGGCTTGTAATCACTGCAGACTCATAAATTTAGTGGCCAGCTGATATTTTATGCGATAAAATATCATTCTTGCAAGCATATTATAAGATAAATGACCTTGATTGGTCAATATCCAACGCATTGCTGAACATTATAGATCAGTATTATATACGCGGCATGTAAGTGGAATAGTCGGTACCCACAACTTATAGCAAGTGATGAAACATGCTCGAAAATTTGTGATTGTTGTTTCTACTTTCTTTGTGGCGTAGCTACAGCAACACAAGCATTTAATTTGCCTTTACGATGTCATACACATACATTGTGTGTGGACGTGTATTTATGAACAGTATAATATAAGAAACGAAAAGCCGAATACCTGTTAAATCGTAGTTGACTCCAGCATATATCTAGGTTGAAACATGAGGTTTCAACACTATTTACACAATATTTCTTTTATTTTCTCAAAATCCTTAATACTTATGGAATGTTGTCAATGTGAGATGACGACATACTCAATAACATGTGTGTATATTGTAATGTATTTTCTGTAAGTTACCCCTGAAGTCCTCTTCATTCTGTTTCAAATTTTATAGCTGATACAAACCAGCGTTTTGATCTTGCGTTTGCATACTCCTGCAAGGTAATGCTTTACTAGTTCGCAGAGTACTACATTACGTTGTTTTCGACGTTTGCCCATTTGATGGCCGTGTTGTACAACTTACGTCATTCATACTCTGTGTCCAGCTAACCAGTATCTCTCCGGCCTTTAGTGATCAACATTTAAAAGGCAGCATTTCCAAAGATTACTTATACAACCAATGTAGATAAACAGGCCTTCAAAAGGGAATTTAGACAATCATACAGTAAATTCAGAAACAGTTCCTGTCTACTTAAAAATTTATAGCAGTTGGATTAAAGAAAAGAAAAATCTAACAGTTAACATTCACTATACTTCAATTTAGGTGTACCGCCGTTTGTAAAGATTTATCAGTTTAATAATTCCGTGTTACTTTTTAATTCCACCGATTTGTTTATGTACGTTATGTTTTTGGGTGCACTGTTTACGAAGTTCTTGTACATGCGTTTATTAGAGCAAATTAGTGGGAAAATCCCTAAAATTGATGCGAAAATCGGGTTTGGTCTCTCGGAGAAAATACCAAAAGTTCAGGAAAAAGTTATCAACGTTTTTACTGAACTTCTTCAATAGTGCCTCCATTTTTACCACCTAAAAATTATTTATCTATCAGTTTAATTCATACTAGGCGATATGGATGGATTGTATAGGGCATGTGTTCCACTAAGGATTAGGATTGGGATTACTACTGAGGGGATTCGGCCCCGAAACTTGTGGTTTATTGTGCCTAAGCCCCAATTGGGGCATCCCTTGGAGGAAGGATGAGGCGAGAGCAGGCAGAGGGCGGCCGACCCAAGGTGCCGAGACACCCTCTGACACTTCTGCCCTGAAAGAAACCACCGGATGAGAGATAATGTGAAATGATAATAGGAAAGAAATTGAGGGACAGAAAATTCTGCGGATGTAATTATCCTACCCAGCATTCACTGGCGACCTGGGAAATCCCCCGAAAAAACCCATGGCTCGGGAATCCAACCCGGGCCTCCCGAATGCGGGCCACAGAGGAAACCGCCTGAGGCATCCCGTTCGATGTATTCCGCTACATTCAAATAAAATTGTTTTGTAAACTCACACATGATTTTTTTTTTTTTTTTTTTTTTTTTTTTTTTTGTAATTTGCGTCCTCCAACGTTAAGTCATATCGGACGATGAATGGAATGGATGAAATGATGCTCAAATGAGCCCGGGGTGCATAGAGCTTAGAGTTACCCGACATTCGTCTTTCAGGATAAGGGAAAACCCCGGAAAACCCCTTATCCAGGTAACTTACCCTGAAGGAGATTCGAACTCGGGACCTCTTGAACGTGAGGCACACGCGCTACGATCTACGCCACCGAGGCGGGCAGTAGGTGGGTAGGTATATATAAACAGAGCACGTAAACATTTGTTCTTTTTGCATATTGGAATAGAAACGTATTTTCTCTTTATTAATCTGACTGCTAATATTGTCTCTCAAGTGGAAACTATTCTTTTTATGTCCAGTGCGGAGCATCCTTTCCCTCAGTCCTTCCTAATGGCTTCCAGGAATATAATAATCATCGGAGCGAAGCGATGCCGTCATTTACAGACCAATTCTGAGTACGATCTCCTTATGGCTGTCACTAAGAACTTGCTAAGAACAATGCGAGCATAAACTGCATATTTATACTGAGTATTACTGTCCCCTTGTGACGTAGCACCGCGGGTCCTGAATGTTGAGATTTGGGTCTCTCCCGATGCTCATCTTTGAGAGAGGCTTTTCCTCTTCATTCTGCCCCATTCTTTGCTGTCTTCCTTCTCGCATTGTTCCATCCTAACGCGTTCCCAGCTCGCTATGAATCCCACTTCGCTAGCGTTCCCTTGGCAACCCGTAGCACAGCAGCGCACTTAAACAACCCATACGTCATCTGAAAAGTGAAGGATCATCCTTATCCTGTGTGCGTGCGCCTATTTATTTTTTGTTTCGTATCCTCAGTTTCTTCACGCATCCTGTTCTTGTTTGTGGCCTGACACCACGTGCTGCGTGTAGAGAAAGAAATAACAACTGCCAAGAATATTTGGTAAACTATCGTTTGACATGTTTCAGGACACATTAACGCTCTTTGCAAATGTAGATAACGTTCAGTGTTGTTGTTCCTATTGTTTGATATTAATTTGTTTAATTACACCGTTCTGCATGATTTTTTTAAATGAATGAGCATTTCTGAATCACATTTTCACACTGATTGCAAAACTGAAATCCATTTTTGCGTACACCACGTCAGAATTTTTTTGAAATTCAAAATTTTATGTTTTGAATATTTTTCGTAATGTACATACTGTAGTAATATTACAGTGTGCTTATCATTTGTTAAGGAGGCTCAACAGCTTAGAATTTCAACTTTATTCCATAAAATGTGAAATAAATATAAGCATTATTATGTTTATATTTTTATATGTATATATTTTTATATTTTTTAAAACCTATTATGTCGCTCTAGGGGATGTACAAAAATGTGTCTTTCCCTTTAAATTAATAATTCCAAACAGTGGAGGTTCTTCATAGTTTCTTCTCATTTTTTGTTGTTGTAATTTTACGTCCTCCTTAAGTCATATCGGATGGTGAATGAAATTGGTGAAATGACTCTCAAATGTGTCCAGGGTCCATGGAGCTTAGAGCTACCTGACATTCGTCTATCAGGATAAGGGAAAACCCTGGAAAAGAACCTTATCCAGGTAACTCACCCTGACCAAGATTCGAACTCGGGACCTCTTGGACGTGAGGCAGACATGCTACCATCTACGCTACCGAGGCGGGCTTTTCAAAAAGTCTTAAAGGTGTTTTGCTTCATAATGGAAACATTCATTTTTTTATTCCTGTGACCCACTCTTTTGTTTTAAAGGAGACATGTGAAAATGCTAAGTTTCTGTTACAAAAACTACAGTACCAAAGCCATCTATAGCTAATGTGTGGAGATTTCAAGGTTATTACCCGTCTCGGTAGCGTAGATGGTAGCGTGTCTGCCTCACGTTCAAGAGGTCCCGAGTTCGAATCTCGGTTAGGGTGAGTTATCTGGATAAGGGTTTTCCGGGGTTTTCCCTTATCCTGAAAGATGAATTTCAGGTGACTCTAAACTCTATAGACTCTGGGCTTATTTGAGCATCATATCACCCATTTCATTCACCGTCCGATATGACAACGTAGGAGGACGTAAATTACACAAAAAAATCAAGGTTATTGAACTATTACTTTGTAGGCAGGTTGGTTTGTGAATGTTATAGCAGAGCTTAGTCAGAACACTGAGAAAGGGAACAATGGCCACCTAGGACTAATTTAACAACTGTAGAAAAAATATTTCAAGTTAACCTCTTATTAATCCCTCAAAAGTATTGCTGCCACCTCTCCATGTAAAAGGTTTAATGAAACCATTTGTGAAAACTCTAGTTAAAGACAGTAAGTGCTTTATATATATTTGTTGGCCAACAAATTAAAAAACTAATGATGGACAGTGAGTTCGAAAATACTATGAGAAATGAAGCATGCCTGGAACGCTTTCAGAAATGCTGTTTTTAATTTCTTTGGAAATAAGAAAGACGCAAATTATGTTAACATGGATAAATGTTGCAAAGTTTCAAAGAGATTGGTTGTAACATGGTTGTCAAAGTACTTTTTTCATTCCCATCTAAATTATTTTCCTGATAACTTAGGAGATTTTAGTGAGGGACAGGGTGAAATATTTCACCAGGATATTAAAAATATGGAAATAGATACCAAGGGAAGTGAGTGTTCACGTGATGGTGGACTAGTGTTGGATATTAAAGAGGCACTGCTCTGAACAACATGTGAAAAAGTCAAAGAGGATAAAATATGAAGTGCAATATTGAGATAAGGTTATGTATGTGCTTATAATTATTGTTAATTATTAATTAGTGTAAAAATAACAAATTATACTTATCATATAGTTTTCACACAAAATTCTTATTGAAATTAATTCTTATTATCTACGTTTCACAAAGATTTTATTTTAATTCTATTATTTATGGATATTTTGAAAACCTGACGTGATGGGAGAAAATGGAAATTATCTCCGAATCTAGCACAAAACATCTGTTTAGGATTATCCATCAGTTTCAAAAAAATCAGAAAATGAGTTTTGAAATGAATAACAATGTTATCTGTGTGTAAAATATAATGAACCAGTAAAACCGAACGCATTGTCCTCGTTAAAATTAAACATATTAATGACAAAACGAATCACAAAATGAATGGACATCCACATAATAAAGATCGTTTCTTAAAGTGTGTACTGCACACTTGGTATGGCCTATTATACTGACATCGTAACCAAGGTGTTCACTGTAGTAAAGTGAAACCAGAACTTATCAGCACTTCACGTGGGGAAGATAGTTTGATGTCTCTGATTGGCTGAAGTTACATATGAATCGAGTCCTTCGACTGTTACCCCCTTTCCCAGTAGGATGAATTAGTTTCACTAATGTCTGTACTAATTTTATATTCAATATAATCAATGTCTCTTAAATATAAATGTTTGCGGTTGCTTTTGCTATTGGATCATTCCTATTTTTCTTTCAAGATTATATTAAAGCTGTACCGAGTGGGATGGCTCAGGCGGTTTCGTCTGTGACCCGCATTCGAGAGTCCCGGGTTCGATTTCCGTGGACGACCTACCTGACCCGTGGGTTTTTCGAGGGTCTTCACGGGTCAACAAGCGAATACTGTGTAGTTTAATTACATCCGCCGAATTTCCTGTTCCTCCATTTCATCTCCATTGTCATTTCACATCATCTCTCATCTGGTGGTCTGTTTCAGTGTAGACGTGTCGGCGCTGAATTGTAGGATATGTTCTGAGTGAACCACTTCCTCCGCCGGTAGGTCGGTTGCCGGGACCGCTGCCGAGTCACAGTATGGGGGAATGTCCGTTGTCCTGACCTACCGGGAGAGGTTGTAGGTACCCTGCCCTCTGCACTCTCATGGCTCCTTGGGACGGCCACCCTCTGTCTCTTGTCGCTTCATCCTTCCTGTGGATGTCTCACTTGGGGCATAGGTACAATAGATCAAGACTGGTCGCAGTGTCGAATCTCCTGCGTAATAATCCTAATCCTAGTAAACAACAATGTGACTATAAAACCTAAAGACTTACTCCATGTTCTAAAGCTAACTGGGTTATCGGACATTTTCGTTGTTTGTTGACTTCCAATTATGTGAAGTAATATAATTTATAATGTCTCAAACTACAACGATCCTGTCGTAAATATATGGGACGCGAGAAAGAAAGAGACAGATATTTTAACGGGACTCTCTAAGGCTGTTGGTTAGTTCCTGCTGAGAATCGCCGATGTAAATATGTATACATGAATTTTCCTCTGGCAATCAGCAGTCTAACATATCTGTCTCATTTTTCACTTACTGTATGCTTATCAGAGAATTTCTCAAGTTTGAGATACATTATAGAAACTCATTTAAGGATCTGAAAGGGTTTTCGTCAACATCTTGTAGGACATTCACTGAATTATATGTACGAATATACGACATTTCTACTTCACAGGAATACAGAATCTTATCTAACTTGTACGTTATCATAGTCCAACAATACTACGGTCACTATTTGGTGTAACGTCCTAAACCGGAGGTTCCGAGCTCGATTCCCGGCTGAAGTTTACAAAGTTTTCTTCATCTAGGATTATTCGCTACCTTCCCTAGAGTCCGGAAGTATGCCTACGACTGTGTCTCTCTAAGTGAATTTAAATACAACGCAAAGCAAATATCATAACATTTAAGGTGTTGAAGGCGTCATATAAATTGGAGGGGGTGCACCTACATGACTTTCTCTACTATTATACAAACTATTCTTTAAATCTCTTATTCTTCTACCCACTTTATGTTAATCAATATAAACATTTGTAGAGATGGTTTGATTACATATTTCTTTATATTATAATGGGAATATGGGAATTCAGTAGGTTTAAGCGTAAATGAAATCATTTAATCACTGGTCACTATGTGATTGTTTTGGCATTTTATTATATTTGCATACTAATTATAAAAAGAATTACTTAAATTTGAGAAAAGTTCAAGTAATTGAAAATTCAAACTAATATCTCGTAAATTACTCACAAAAAAGTGACATATTTGTTTTCAGAAGGTATTTTACAGTTTACCAGTTATACAAAAGTCATCCATGATGCAGGGACTTCAGAGGGTAATCCTAGAAAGTTCCAAATGTATATTCCACTTCTCATTAAAAGATCTTAAACACAAATTTCTAATAAAAACTGTTGGGAGTTATTTTTGTACAAGTCAAAACTTTCGATAATTTTTCCATGTAAAGTGTAATTCGGTGTGAAGAGATTTTCTTGAAAAATTTTAAGCCGCATCCTTGAAAGATGAACTTAGATACGAAGTTTGGTTATTTAACTGTTAAATTAATTGTTATAATCTTTCCCAGCCTACTTCAGACCTGTTGTAAACACTCGCCACGTGTTAGACGGTCCATTTACGCGCCTAAGTCTTGCAACTTTACGACTATGTAGCAGCGCTAAATGATCAAGAGCACCGCGATCTCTCGCCTCTAGCCCCATTTTAAGGTTTGCTTGGTTATGTTTTATTACTTTTGTAGCACCGGTGTGTTACATAATGAAAAGCTTATTGATTACTGCTTTTAAATTGGAAATTAAATTGTTCTTTCACAACAGCCGTGAGTAGGTAAAATTTTGGGCAGGTGGAGTCAGACTGAAAAATTAAATAGCTGGGATTTAAACACAGATCTACCGGTATCCGTCCGGTTGCTCTAACCATTGAGCTACCATGCGGGACGTGGCAGCATGACAATTCTGCAACTGACTCGCATAGGAATTCACGTATACACAGGAGACAATTATTACTCGACAGAGCGCTGAGGCATATCGACCTTCAGGTGACCGGCGCTGTGATCCTCTCTTATCGGGTCTTATCTGGTCGATTAGAAGAGTGAAATATTAGTAAGTTGATGTACAGTAAGTTACGAAACACAAATAGAGCGATTGGAAGCTGTGTGTGTCTAAATGATATGTTTTCTCGCGCCTGCCGATGTACTATACATTGCTGTCCAGAAGACATTATTACATCCGAACAGAGTATACATACACTTGACTCAGCGTGTATGTGCGATAAGCTCAGGTAAACATCTCTGTATTGCGAATTTTTCACGATACGCTTTCTTGCCTTGCCATGTAGTACTTACTTAATGATGACTTACATGTTATAAGTATAAGTATCTTAAATCCTGGATTTATAGTACAAAGTCTAATAATGGAAATTTAATTCTTCTTCAACACTAGCGGTGTCCCCGTAGGGGTGGGGGATTCGTCCCCTTCAATTGCCGTGGTGCGGGCGCTGCAGACTCCGAGCACTCGTGGTACCTCTGTCGTTACTAGAGGAACGTCGGGCCGAACATTCGAGGCCCTCCCGAATGGGAGTCGTTCGGAGTGGGTTGGACTCGAGGGGGCAGTGGATCCCGATATCCATGGGAGATCGGAGACATCTGTTTTCAGACGGGGTTGAGGTAAGCCTTAAATTCCCGGGTGCTAGTCTGCAGAGCTAGTAGTCGGTGTGCTAGATCAGCGGTTGCCCCGACCAAGGGATTCGGTAGTCTTCCCGTATGGGTTGACGCGCGTAAGTGGCGGCTCCTGTAAGGGGAGGGGGGCTTGTTAATCTCTAGGACTCCAGGTTTTGCCCTACTGGAAAGACCCCCGGCGCCTCTTTTGGGGACAGCTGATATTCTCCCGGGTTTTAGAGAGTGGACGGTTTGCGTCCAAGTAGATTATCTCGTCCTTACACTAGCCGTTGTAGACTAAATTTTGGAAACCTGGAGTCAGACTGAAAAAAATCAATGTCGTAGGCAGGATCTGAACACGAATATATTTAAATTGCTTTTAAATTGGTTATAATGCTCTGAGCTTGTGAGGTTTGCGAGGTGCTGCAGACGTAAATATCAAATTATCAGAAGCGACTCGTCATCATAAATAACATCTTAATCAACTTTCACCTCGAGATCTACCGCTCGTTCTGAAAGAGATGTCTGACGTAGGTTAGAAAGCTAAAAAGTGCCGTTTAGTTACATAGATTACGCTGCATATTATTGGAGTGTAGTAAGCTAACAGTGTCAATATATAATTTCGCCCGTCTTTTGTCTAACCTATATTTTCACTTTTCCTAATACATGCTTAAATACACAGGGAAAGTATTCCTACCAAAATTTTCATGCCGAGATTATAGTGGAAGTATATGTTCTGAGGTCTCCTGAAGCCAAAAAAAAGACATTCTTAGAAAAAGCTCCGGTTTTTCTGTCTGTCTTTGAATAGCATAGCTGAAATTCAGCGAAACAAAACGGTTAAATACCAAACTTGGTACTTATGGTCATCACCCTCCAACAATGTGACACCAACATTTTCAGGAAAATCCCTCATCACAGACAACCATTTACAGGCACAGTGGTTTTATAATTTTATAGTTTAAAAACTAGGTATAACGACTACTATTAAAATACTATATGTTTAACATATATTAAGACAAATTAAATTTATATCTTGTATATTTTGGGGCTGTCCTCAGAAATCGTCTTTATTCTGGGTGACTCTTCCAGTAAGAAAAAGACAAAATCGCACAACAGAAGAACGGTAGATATCGTTAAAGTACACAATTCATGTCATATACATTTTTTGTGGAGTGAATCATTTCAGAGGTATTCCTTGTTATTTGTGAGAGTTTTGCAATACTTAAACCTTTTTAAAAGAGCAGTCGTCATCACTTTGTCATGCAAAGAGAACGTAATTTCAGAGCCATCATATACCAATCAAGTTAAAAATGTCTGACTATAGTTAAAGCGATGTTTCTATATTCTCTTGCGCCTCAAGGAAAATAGCAGTAAGATAACTTTTGCAACGTTTTTCATTCTGATTCTACCGATCCAAATCTTCCCCTACACACGGCTAGTGTGGAAGGACAGTTTCAAACAACTGACGTGTTGTAAACATTTCATCCAGAATTCATGAACACAGAACTCTCTGCGTGGTATGTGTTGCAGACATAGAATGTGAAGCCGTTAACTTTATTTTAAGGCATTTGCCTGCGTTTTTTTACCAAAACTATTTCGCGCTGAGCAGTAATCAGAAAACTACCCACAATGCTGCACTTTTAGGCGGAGGTTAGGGTATCTAAAGAAATAAAAAATAACATCGATTTCCTTTCCTGAAGCAATCAAGGAAGTCTGTTTCACTATTGCTATCTCTCTCTCTCTCTCTCTCTCTCTCTCTCTCTCTCTCTCTCTCTCTCTCTCTCTCTCTCTCTCTCTCTCTCTCTCTTTCTTTCCCAGACTTTTATATCAGGACTGAAGTAGCCTGAGACACGGCATAATAAAAATTTTATGAAAGCAATAAGAATTCGAATTTGAGAAACGTATTAGTATAAAAATTCATACAAATTAAAGGGATATTTCATCAATGGCTCATTCCGTAAAAATGTGTGATATAAATTGACTCCTGTAGCGAATACTACATTTTTTTGTAATAAGATTTTGTATTATACGATTTATCAGTTATACAAAAGCCAATCACAATGAAGAGAGTTTCATGAGAACATTCCCAGAAAATTCTAAATATACATTTAATTTAGCATAAAATATCTTACAGATATGGTATTTTAATCAAAACACTTGGATGCGTTTTTGGGGAAATCAACATTTTTAAAACCTCTTCCAGTGAAGGGAAATCTGGATTGAGATATTTTCTTGAAAATTTTCATGGCGCATATTTTGAAAATGAATTTAAATACCGCATTTGGTATTTAACCGACCTTCCGTTTTTAATTATGCTGTTTAAAGGAACGGACACACAGACCGTCAAAACACGTATTTCAGTGAACTTTTGATATCGGATTTTGGGATGGAGTAAATATTTGCTCTATCTTCTATGGAAACATAAGAAAAGTGGTAAAGCTCTTCTCTTTGGAAGAGTGTAGTATTTAACGCCCGCTTTTACTACATACGGAACCGCAGGCGGCGACACTGATGATATATGAGATGAAGATGGAGCACCGGTGGAATGAGATGGCAGGGGAAACCGGAGGTCCCGGAGAAAACCCGCCCCAGCGCCATGTTGTCCACCACAAATCTCACTTTGCGGTCGCCTGGGATCGAACCCAGGCCGCCTTGGTGAGAGCCAAGCGGTCTAACCACTGAGCCACGGCGCGGCCTCTCTTTGGAAGAAAAAAGTCCTACAAGATATAAATGATTTATGGAAAACACTTTGCAGTACAACTTCATTTAATTTTATTTTATTTACTAGTGCTGAAGAAAAATTACAAATTATTTAATTTAAGGCAAAATTGTCGATAGTTTACATTAAACACAATTGCAACTAACTTCCTTAAGAGTGTAATAAAATCTGAATTCAACGTAATGCACTGCAGGAATGATAATTTTCTATTTATCACTAGCATTTTTTTCAAAGGGTTCAAAACGAAACGTTCGGAACGTTTATATCAATAATTAGTAAAGGCTGGAGAGATGTGCTCCCACGTGCAATACAATTTAGCTGGATGCAGAGTATAAATAGCGTCAGTTGTACAGCACGGCCATCAAACGTGTAACCAACTGCCATTAGAAACAAACGTCGGAAACAACGTAACATATGTAGTGCTCTGAATACTAGTGAAGCATTGCCTTACAAGTGTACGCTGATGCAAGGTCAAAGTGTAGTATAACGCGACTGCTTTTGTTTCTTCTCGCTGTACCTGTCATGGTCAGTTTGTACCTACCTACGTGCAATTGTTTAGATGCGCCAGCGATAACAGTACAGTGCATGTGCAGTATACCTATGGAAAAAAAGCACACGCCTCCGGCCTTTAATAATTAGGATGTGGATACTTTTGATCCCGTAAACTAACTGGACACTGGATTTAGTGATTTCCGAAATATTAATATTGACGTTATGCAGGGTGGGTTTAGTAATTGCTCTCATTTAATTTTTCTGATTTTCATTAATGATTTACTAACAATATTTGAAGGGTATAAAAAGTCTAATCTTATATGCAAGAGATATAGTTTAAATATTTAAAGTATTTTTTTTCCTCAGAAAATCTGTTGAAAACACGTATGTATAAAGAATATACAGTATTGTATTCTTTCAGAACAATATCTTGTTTTATTTTGTACTGTAATTCATAAAGTTATTTTTAAATACATTACAATTGCTCAATATGTGCACCTTTTGTCCCTCTACACACATCTCTTCTCACACACCAGTCAACATTGCAACGGTGATGGTTTCCAAGGAGGCCTGGATGTGCTGCTTCACTTCCTAACGCTACTGTAGGCGATATAGCTACCTTCCGGCGCCTTCCAAACACAGGCCATACTGTGGTTTGAGGAACTTGCAGTTCCCTGCTACATCTCGTTGATTTCTTAAGACTACGGAGATAAACGTTCCTAATCCAATTCACATCTGCTTCTGACACAGCTGGACACCCACTGCTTTTCCCTTCGCACAAACAGCCTGTATCCACAAATCGTGCCTACCATCTGTGAATAGAGTCGTTGGAAGGAGACTCCTTTCCGTATTTTCTTCGAAAATGGCGCCGTACTCTGGTAACGGATTGGTGTTGATATTCAAGAGTACAGAAAAGCTCTCTCCTTACCGCTAACCGCCAGTTTGTTAAATATTGCCATTACTGACATCTGGTGCTAAATTATGTACTACAGTTGATGCAAAACAAAACTTGAGAGCTTTTCTAAGTGTTAATGTAACACTAAAAACGGTATCTTTTCCACGTTTACAAAACGAATTTCACAAAACCCCGACAATCATTTAGAATAACCCTATATATATCCAAACTGAATTTGATATTTTTGGGACATACACTTATATTACCTATGTGCCGTAAAGAATGTAATTTTTTTAAATTTGAGCATTTAGCACTTATTCTGTGGTACAAAGTTTACGACCTTATGAGTAAGGAGACGCCATGCAATCTTGAAGTTCCATATCCATTATGTAGCGCGGCAGGAACAATTCCAGTTCCTCTCCCCATTTCAATTTGAGCGACTTTAAATTAAACGCTTGTTCTCCAGCAGCAAGAAATAAAAAAACGAGTCATCCACCTTGGTACGTACAAAGAAAGCCCTACAGTCTTATGACGGTTAAATTAAAATCCAACATTCCAGTGGAAGAAAGAATGTTTTAAAATTGCGTTCCCTCGCTGCACATTATTGCATTCATTGGTGGGCGTAGATCAGTTTATGGAGATGTTAAATGGAACTAAGGTTAATGAAGGTGCAATATGTGACAGAACGATGGTGGTAGTTCTGCGCACAGTTATTAACAAAAGAAGGCGTTTTGAGCACTTTCTACAAATGTGTAAGCCGGTTATATTGGACTGGTGAGAGCTAAGTCACGGAAACAAGAAATGATCTCCCGCATTTCTCACGGAGTAAAAATTCATTGCCTGGTGTAATCCTTCCTACTGTCTCTTTTTGGTTTACTTGCTAATTATCAAAGGAAAATGCGAGAATAACTTATGAAACTGTAGTGCTAATTCCAGACCTTACAACCTTTAATTTATATTTTCGTTTCCAATAGTGGATTTAAGACTGCTAGTTGCATTATATACATGCCTTTATATATACATAAATAATTGTTACAGTTTTATGATAAACATTAATTATATCTTAATTAGAGAGGTGATACATTTTATACATCTGACTGATGTATATTAACTTATAACCATATACAGTATAGCTTATAGCCAAATACTGCTGCCTAAAGTGGGACTTATCCTCCAAGAAGTACATAAGCATTACATAAGCTATACAAACTACCGCTGTGCAATCGGTCCCTGATATCAAGTAGCTAGTGCTCAGCAGATACTTTTAGCTGCCGCACACCTCCCCTCTCTCACAGTTTTTCCTAAATGTTCTAAAACTTAAAAAATTATAAGCTATTGAGTATGATTTATAAATTAGCATATGATGAAATTAAATAATGAGTTTTTTTTTAAAAGACGCAGGCCCACTGTCTACTTTCTTATTTAATACATGGTTGTTGCAGTTTGATATGACTGTTGGAACTAAAAGAAAAAAAGAAACATAATATTGGTTATGCTGTGATAACACATAACCATGTAAATGAATTCCTGCTTTGTTACTGAACAGTATTAATTTTTTTGTTCCATTTATATCTCGCCTTTAACTACAATGGTCATATCGGCAGCCGTTCTCCTTTGAATCATATCGGCAGCCGTTCTCCTTTGAATCATATCGAAGGTGTTAACTCGTAAACGTTGGGTTGTATCATTAGATCACGCACACACTCATACTCTCATTCCAACCCCCGCCGGGAACTGAACCCGGGAACCCTAACATGGCAGGCAGGTGATCTACCGACTGAGCTACGGGGCCAGCTCAATCTTCTATCAATGCTTCCATCCTTAATATTCCTCAAAATGCAATTAAGAATTTTTCTCGACTCAGTGATCACATGGACAACAGTAACTTTATATATTTTGAGTTATTAAGTTTAAAAGCCAGTTTCTTGTTCAAAGCGCACAAAAAGTTTTCGAGGCGATAGATATAGTAACATTTCACTGATCTCGTTTAATTTATACTCCGAAAGAGCATGCCTTTTAACCTTTCTTTTCCTATCACGAATTATTCCTCGCTCCCTGAGTTTGTTTACAAAGAAACAAACGGCCTTTCTGCCCGGAACACGTACGCCAAGAAACTTAGTTACAAATTGCCTTACAACTTCCGTACAAGATCATGAAAGCGTGGTGCATAAACACTGTTGTACTGAATACTGTGAACGAGACATTTTTATAAATTAATGCTAAATTCACTACATTCATAATTCAACTAAGTAGAACAACCGATCTAGTAGTTTCACTATCATAATTAAATCACTGTTTGGAAGTAATGTATCCAATGAATAAATTCTATTTGCCTTTCTCATTCAAAACACACATAACTGCACCAAGTCTTCAGGCTTTGTTCTTTTTAATCTTTTTGATACAGTACTGGTATCCAGTAGTTGAAGCACAACAGGGTTTCAATGGCTGTGAAGTCGCCTTTCGTGCCTCACTGCCATGGTTTTTATTTCTTCACTGATGGTGTCCATTTTTAAATCCCTATGGATGTTGTCAGGTTGGATGATCGCCCACCTCTACCTTGCGTACCTATGTGGGCGGGAGGCCGGCAGTCGGGTTTCCAGGTACTGGCCCTCTTATGGGCTGTCGTGCCAATTGTTATTATAGATGTACCACGGCCGCGTCGTGGCTCAGTGGTTAGACCGCTTGGCTCTCAACAAGGCGGCCCGGGTTCGATCCCAGGCGACCGCTGGACAACACGGCGCTGGGGCGGGTTTTCTCCGGGATCTCCGGTTTCCCCCGCCATCTCATTCCACCGGTGCTCCATCTTCAATCTCATGTATCATCAGTGTCATCGCCTGCGGTGGCGTATGTAGTAAAAGCGGGCGTTAAACACTACACATTTCATTTAGATGTACCATGGTACATCAACGATACAATGCAGTACTTTGTTTTGAAAGTTTGTATAATTTTAATATTAGATTTCTTGGTGCAGCCCTAGATCTGCAAGCCATACATCCAGATAGGTGTTAATATCTGCTTATACAAAATCAGTTCGTTATGTATCGTAAGTTAAGAATGTCTTCCTAACAGTAAATACATATTTCTATACTTTTTATCTTGTATGCTTCTACATAAAATAACCAAAATAGATATTATCTAGTTTATGAAACAAATCGTCACCAAGGATAAACTCGGACTGTTATTTGGAAGGGGATTACGCTTTGTTGTTAGAGAATTTTATTTTTCATTCTTTGTTGAATACAATGTTCTCTCTGCTTTGTGGTGTTGCAATGTCTGTTTATGCAATACCGTTTGTCACCTCTGATATTTACATTATAGAGTTTTCTTGTATAAAGGTATACTCCTCTAACTTTCGGCATTCTTGTCTCAATTGCACAACCTACGGCAAGGGAAGACAGGTAGTGGCGGTGTGACGTCAGCTCCGTCAACTGTAACTGCCAAATATGCTCCCGACCGAAAGACAGGTTAGCGTGTAACGTCATCGCGCTCATTTCTGCTGCCCAAGAAAAAGGAAATAGTTATATGTGTTGGAGTTTCGACAGCGTAGGGAAGACAGGAAACGTATCGGGTATTAATGATATGTACAACTTACATCTCGGCTGTTGTAATATTAAAGCTGGCTGCTTTAATTACACAGTTGGTCACAGTTTATAAGCAATTACATTTTGGCTTTGTGCTATTTTGTTGTTGTTGTTGTTGTTGTTGTTGTTGTAATTTTACGTCCTCCAACGTTAAGTCATTTCGGACGATGAATAGAATGGGCGAAATGATGCTCAAATTAGCCCAGGGTCCATGGAGCTTAGACTTACCCAACATTCGTCTTTCAGGATAAGGGAAAACCCAGGAAAAAACCTTATCCAGGTTGAACGTGAACGTGAGGCAGACTCGCTACCACCACGCTACCGAGGCGGGCACTTTGTGCTATGAGAAAATATATAAAACTTCAACTCGTAGTTTATCATGTTATAAAGTACATAAAATAAAATATAAAGTAATTTTCTGTGCAAATTAGAGGAAACCCATTCAAAGCAAAATTACGTGGACGTTTTCCGACACCTTCTGTTCCGGTTTTTTTAACTAGTTTATCAATATCACGACGTAATGTCTGGGAAATTTGTAATCGAAGGCTGCATGTTAGATTGTGATCCAACAAGGTACTTCGGGGTTCGGACTTAGCTAATTTCATAACAAAAAAAATTGTTCGCACACATATGTCGAGCCAAACATACAAAATGTTCGTAGGGCAATTGAATACAACCTCCGATATCTGGTTTGGGGGAAATTCTTGTAAAAATCAGCCAAGTCTTTCTTGTGTGTATATTTGTCCTTCAATAAATCGTCACATTGTAAATTTAACAGTTCAATTTTAAACGTGGCAGCTACATTGTTATGATGGAGTGCGCTTCACCTGACTGAACCCTCAGATTCTGTATTCATGACGCCATTTATATAGGTAACTTGTACTACAGGGCTCTTGCCTGACGTCACACGCACTGCAGTCCCCGCTCCCGGCTGAAATACATCACAACTCTCGAAGCTGTTTTCCTCTGACCTACGGAGACATGGTTAAGGTTTGTAAACGTAATAATCGGTTTAAATGCGACGTCTGGGCCCATAAGACAAGTCCGTCTCTATCCGTTAGGTTGTAACGTGTGTCCGTATTCTGTTGCTTTATCGGCTTCCAAGATGCAGGTACGCACAAAAATAATCGGTCAAGGTTGTGCAAATCAAACTCAGACGTTTATTTTCATAAAACAGCTGTAAACATTAAAGTAAAAATAAATAGGAAAAATACATAGCATTTGCAACAATAAAGAAGCAATCGTTCTTCTAAATTGCAATAGGCGTTGACAAAAATATGTCACTGCATTTTCTGGTATTTTAAAGGTCACTTAAATATTCCATTAATTAAAAGTTACAGTATGTCTTCTCTCACACTGGTTAAATTCAGTTCTTTGTAGGGTATCATTTAAGCTTTATTACTTCTAAAAAGCTTAATTTCTTATTGGACATTATTTTTTCCGTATAATTAGGCTCAAGTTTTACCCATTTTCGAGCAGTTTTTTCTTTAGTTGATCTTACAGGAGACGGGAGAATTTCTTATTCTTTTATCTACCTCACTCAGTAAATTCGACATTGGGTTAAGATCTGACCTTCGTAGAGGTAAATGTATTACTTTTGGCCAGTTATTATAACAAACATTGCCTGATAATATACGTCTGGTGATTTGGTAATTATTCCGATAAAATTGAGAAGTATTTCTTATTGCCCACACACTGATGATGGTTTATTCTAATAATTTTGAGGCACTGGTGGGTTAATCCACAGTGTTCTCAATGAATACCATAACATTGCCACCTTCATATTTCACTGTACAGTTCGGCCGGCCGTTCTCCGGGTCTGGCAATTCTCGAGAGGGGGAAGCGGGCTATTGCCAGTTCTTTAGCGGGAATTACAAGCAGAGGAACAATGCGTATTTTAAATATTTCACGCATTTGAATATTTCACGAACCAGTAGCCATACTTTTATAATAGCGATAATAATAGGATTTACAAACACTAAAAATCGGAATTCATACACGTACAAAATAGCAAACAAACTTCACCAGCGCAAGCACAAAAAGCAAGTAGCCACGTGGTCCACACAAAATAAAACTGGCAACACGGTGTTGGATACGGAAGCCACGCCTAACAACGTCAATGCCGATTGGCGCTAGCAGACAGTTTCAACTTCCTGACCACGACACCGGATGTACAGACTCCCAGTACTACCAACAGAAGAAGTTAGCGCGTCTAAACCGTGTAGGTAGTCCGAATTTCGGTGTCGCAGCTTCGAAGTTCTGTTAGGTATAATTTTATGCAGCATTAAATATTACATGATTTTGTGATTAGGCAGCGCAGGAACCACTGGTGTGTGAACCTCAAAAGTTGTTATTGGGACGCACCAGTCACGAAAACAACAACATTACTCCTTGCTCTTTATCGGTGATCCTAGCCCCGCTTTCAGGTAATGGGACAAAGGGCAGTTACTTGTGAAAAACTCAGTTAATAACTCGGACAGTTGCAAGGTTGCTCTTCAGTGTAAAACTAGACATTCCATCCTAACAGGGAGGATTTTGCGTGTACTTAGATAACAAATCCAAGCAATGTGGAGCGCTATACGTTCACCGAAATGACGGATATGGTTTTGATGGATGAAAGAGCTGAAGGGAGTTCAACGAAAGCACGATTAATTTAGTTTCATTAAAAGTATGAATTGTAAAAATAGTTACATTAATAATACTAATTTGTTTAACTTCAAAGCATTTTGCTATGATCTTAAGTGTATAATACCTTCAACCACTTACTGTAAATATCAACAGCAAATATCAACAGCTTACTTTTCAGTTACAAATGCATGAAATACAATGCTCCTCTCATTGAATAAACCATTTAGTTTTGCTTAATTTATCTACAATTATTTGATGTTTTCTGTTCCGTTTATCACTTAATGCTTCCATCCTCAACCTAACTACATTAACGGCCTTCTGAGAGGTATAAGTAGCATATGTCCACCAGCTTATTTGCCATCATGGACTACTATAACGGAATTTCGGAACACGTTAAACACTCATAAGCAATAATTAAGCAATAGCTCATTTATTGCGGTTTCATAAGCCAAAGAAATTCTTAATAGCAGCAAGCAAGCTACTGCGGAGTATGCCGGTATGTTTACAGTCACAGCACGCGGCACGGCTTGTGACCTATACCTGCGAACTCCGACAGCGTGAGGCACGTGTCTTTGTTCCTGTCACTGCCTAATCCACACTTATTCTGGAGAATTTTTATGGGGCTCTATTGGTGGTAAGAACTATCTATATGTGTCACATAGAAGCTGAACAACTACTTCTATACGTTCGTTCGGTGTCGTTTTGAAGCCCCCGTATAGTTTTCTGCCACATCCTATGGCTATCACTTTGGAAAGATTTCACTTCATGTTTCTTGTACAATCTCCTTGGTTTGTCACGTTCTAAATCATCAGAATTGTGATTACTTGCAGACCAAACATAATGTTAAAGAATTTTGACAAATCTCAAATATACTTCGTGATTACAAGGTTATGAACATTATAACCTCGCTTTAACTCAAAGAGCAGGTAATATCACGATAATTGTGCTAGATATTTTTGGTACATATCATCGATTGCTTTTAGGCAGATAGCCCAGTTTTAAAATCGTCTAAGGCTGCTTGATAGATAACCTCAACTGTTTAGTGGTCTTCCTATATTATCAATTGTATTTCTATTGGATTAAGTAGATCCCGAACCTTTGTGCTCATGCGATTGCTATTCTGTATATGTACATTACACGTGGCGTATTCTAGAAAGATTGCTTTAATTGCTAGCTGCCAACTTTACCATTTCTTTTGGCTATGTATTTTTCTATGTGGGTGAAAGTTTGAATCATGGCGTTAAGTCACTCACTTACATTCGTTGGTCAAACATTTTTATGGATCAAGTAATTTGGGAAAAACAACTTTTTTGCTTTGGATCCTTTAGATCATTTTTGTACGTCCTGTTATATACACCAAGGGTGAGTAGGAAGCCACTATAAGTGTGAATTAATCCTCCCTCTCCTCCTCACTACTCTCCACAGCCAGGTAGACTGTCAACTAATCTGTATAAACAAACCTTGCCCCACTGACATGTCTAATGCTTTCGGCGCCATAGGCATTGCTTTCACACCAAATAAGTAAACGTGATAACAATTTCCTGCAAGATAGATAAAACCGGCCCTCGTAGCCATGGTCGTTAGAGCGCATGTCTCTAGCGTTCCGTCGCGCAGAGGGTCGCGGGTTCGAGTCCCGCCTCGGGCATGGGAGTATATGTGTTGTGTATATGTATCGTTTCTATGTGCGCCACTAGAGCAAACAGATTTCCCCGATGGCCAAATGGGTTCTTCCCGAAGGATAACATGGAAAATTACACTTTAATGATGAAACTCAATTCACACGTTGAATCCAGTTCTAAGCAATGTCAGCGATAAAAGTAATATAAACAACTACTTCACGACTACCGATAAACGCAGCTGCTATCATCAGTCATCCCGATAGGCAAAGGATCCCCCTCTTGATTTCGTGTTAAGAATTAACCTGCATTCCAGATAAATTAACTCTGTTAGTAATATATTTAATTCATACGGTTATGAAAATATAAATTTTGCAATTGTCTTCGAACATATTAAGATATTATAGTCATGTTAAATAACAAACTCATTTTACCGCACAACAGTCTACCACGACAGCAGTCAATGAAAAGTGATTAGTTCACGTGAGCATTAAGAGATACGGGGCTAGCTTATTTGAAAGAAGGATTAAACCGGTAGATTCTAGATATAAGGCGTGGCAGCCTTATTAATGCAGTGGTGGATTGAAACCTTCAAAGCAACACACTAATGCGCATTTCGGAAAATATCCTTTGGATTTGTACACATCACTACCGGAAACATTTTATCAGGAAACTACTGACCATGCTTTTTACTACTTATGTGAATAACTGTATAGCATCTTGGTAATGAACAATAGCTTCCTACCCAGTAGCTTTGCGAATGAACATCTTCAATGAAAATTAATCGTTTCTTCACACTAGCCGTGTATAGGCTTAGATTTAGCATACATAGTCAAACTGAATAATTCAAAGGAACGATTAATTCTCATCAATTAACTTAAATAATAAGAGTTAAAGGATGAACCCTGGGATTCAAGTACTTACAATGGCAAGTCGTCACAAACGGCGTATCTTGAATATGAGAGTCCCTAGTGGTTTACCGGGAAAATATACGAGTCAGTTGAAGAATTCCATGTTATGACGGCACGTTGGCCGTGGTAGCTCAGTGGGCAAAAGCGACTGGACGAAAACCAGGGGATCTGTGGTTCAAATCCCGGCCGTGGCGTTGAATTTTCCAGTTTGACTCTATCTTCTTTAATTTCATCTAGTTTGTAGCCCGACATTGAAACACTAATATTTAAAAAGGAATGTCAAAGGTGACCACCTCTTAAACGATTTGACTACCGCTTAGAATCTATTGTATTTGCTCTTCTCATTGTTAATTACAAGGAAACAAGGAAACACGTAACGAAAAAGGTCATAGAAATTGTATATCTCGATTAATGTAGTTCATAGAGGAGAAGTGCTTTAATGGGAGTCGGAATCAGATTTTCGTGATTTTTTTTTTCATCTCATAATTGCATACGAATATTTAGATTCTGCCGCTCATTTTAGTGTAACTTTCATAGAGGTACGCTAGTTGTAAATAATTTTAAAATATTTTAAGGGAACATCATTATGATTATCCACTATGTAACAATGTACATTGTAAAAAATTCAATGTCTTTAGCAGTACAAGGGAAGTAATTAGTACTGCATAACAACTATTGTATAACAAAACAAAGATAATATACATGTTAATTCTATGGAACCGATTTTGTCAGCTGGTTTTACTAAGGTCAGTAATGTGATGAAAGAGAGAGAGAGCGAGAGAGAGAGAGAGATATTTCTCACAAAATACCAACATGAACTGTATAGCAATGTCTATACGTTCTCCACTCTAATTCTCTAAACTTATTAACGCTCTTTGTAATTTCCTAGCCAACTCTTCAGTTCAGAAGTGTACGCTTGATTACGTCGCAAAAGACGTTTCATACAAAACCCGAATGACCACCACTGCAGCACATGTCACCTATTTGTTTACCTGAAGGGTGGAAGCAAAGAGGTAGGGACGATGGTAGGGGTAAATCATTTCACACTCAGGGTCCTCATTTTGCCGACCCTGATTGTAGACTTACACCATTACAACCTGCCAAATTTATTATGTTTAAGTGCATTGCCGTTAATTTTTTATTGCGAGGAAATCACTTTGCCCTGGTCTGTCGAGATGTTAAATGTCAACTCAGGATTTCTTGTATATAAGCTAAGTTAATATTCAGTTTGCTATACAAAATAAAGTTCTGTATCATCTTTCTCTTTCTATTCCCTCCGCTTTTCCTTTCTCATCGATAAATTATAATGGAGTTTATAATTCCTACTTTCCAAGTCGGGCAAACCTCGGGCTGGGTCGAACTACAGGTTTAACCCAAAAACCTCTTAAAAGACAGATCTGCTGTTAATTAAAACCAGACATTCTTGAAAGTTCTCCAAACATTTGTCCCCGTGTGCGGTTTCAAAATGATAAACTCTCGTCTGGACATATTTAAGTTTGACACAGTCGGTGGACGCAGCTAATGAACATGCAACGTATAATTATTTCTCTGTAACATCATGGCTGTCGTTCGACAAACTGAAACCCCCACCTCTCGTCAACTCTTGCAGAGCGAAACTTTACCAATCAAATTTAATTATTAATTAGTGTTCAATTACTAACTAGTTTATTTCACTTGGTTTTTCAGGCAGGGCGTCAGTCATGTGGAAGATAAAAGTGCGGTAGGGGTTAAAACACTGTCTCTCTGAGATACGCAAACCCTGTTCCTGCTTTTTCGTTATCTGGGATTATTTCCTACTTAATTATCGTTAAGATGGCGAGGCTTTAGAACTCCACTCTTAATATTTAAAGTTTTAATATCTTGCATCACGTAAATGAGCCATCTTCTATAAAATTAATTAGAACAGAGAGGCTTCGACGACAGATCCCTCATGAATAAAATATTCCATTTGTTTAACTTTTCAGGACCAGTTATTATAAAATGCAAAACATTTGTGTCCGCCTCTGTAGCATAGATGATGGCGAGACTGCCTCAGGTTCAAGAGGTCCCGAAGTCGAATCTCGTTCAGGGTGATTTCTGTGGAAACAGCTTTTTTCCCCGAGGTTTTCCAGTATTCTGAAAGATGAATGTCGGGCAACTCTAAGCTTTAGAGACCCTTGACTCATTTGAGAATACTTTTATTCGTTTCATTCGCCACCCGATAGGACGTTAAAGTGGTTAAAGGATGTTAATGGCAAAAATACATTTATGTTTTAACAGTTAAGTAATTTTATATTTTTTCGTAGCCATTGTATAAATCCCCCCCTCCACACACATACACAAGTATACTTCCCAGGATTAGTTCAAATTGAATAATGTAGTAATATACCTTTTCTTATAGGTAGGCGAGTATGTAGTAAGCAGCAGATAATATTCTTTACTGGTCATAATGCTAAATATACGACGGTGGGCCAAAGAGTAATGTCTCCTATTTTTTTCTCTTTTAATTGCCCAGAAAATTGAATCCAATTTACATAACTTGAAAACTACAACATTGACGGTTAATAGGTCACTATTTAATATAATCTCCGTCCTTTTCCACAGTTTTGGTCCACCTTTAAAATAGGGCATGTATTCCAATGTGGTAAAACACACTGTTTTGCTTCCTAAGCCATTGACGCACGGACGTTTTCACAGCATCCTCATATTCAAAATGAACCCCACGATGAGCTTCCTTTAGCGGCCCGAACAGATGGAAGTCTGATGGTGCCAGGTCAGGGTTGTATGGGGGGTGAGGTAAGACTTGCCATCCCAATTTCTCAATTTCTGCAGTGGTGTAACGGCTGGTGTGTAGTCTTGCATTGTCATGCAAAAGAAGAATATCCGCCATAGTTTTTGTTGGGCGAACTCGGCGAAGACGTGCTTTCAGCTTTTTGAGAGTTCTGACGTATTGGACAGAATTTATTGTGCATCCCTGCTCCAAAAAATCAATCATAAGCACACCCTCTGCATCCCAAAACACTGTCGCCATAACTTTCCCTGCCGACCGCTGAGTTTTGAATCGTTTTTCTTCGGTGACGTTCTGTGATGCCATTCCATTGACTGCCTCTTTGATTCAGGTTCAAAAACATGAACCCACGTTTCGTCTCCAGTAACAATTTTTTTTCCAGAAACTGCTCTCCCTCCAAATTGAAGCGCTGCAGGTGTTCGGAGGCTATTGTTTTCCTTGTTTCTTTGTTTTGGGCGGTTAACATTCTTGGTACCCAACGTGAACAAACTTTTGAGTAACCCAGTTGTTGAATAATCGTCATCACACTGCCTTTACTGAGGGAGGTAATGCGACACAATTCACCTATTGTTACCCGGCGATCACCACGAATGATGTCATCGACTCGCTAAATGTTGCATGGAGTCACTCTAGTCACTGGGCTGCCGCTTCGCTTTTCATCTGCCAATGGTGTTTGCCCTTCAGCTTCGTTACAGCGACGAACCCATCGTCTAACAGTGTTGACATCCACCGTTGCATCACCATACACAGCCCGCCTCGGTAGCGTAGATGGTAGTATGTCTGCCTCACGTTCAGGAGGTCCCGAGTTCGAATCTCGGTTAGGGTGAGTTATCTGGATAAGGTTTTTTTCCGGTGTTTCCCTTATCCTTCAAGACGAATTTCGGGTAACTCTAAGCTCCATGGACCATGGAATCATTGGAGCATCATTTCATCCAATTCATTCACCGTCCGATATGACTTAACGTTGGAGGACGTAAATTAAAAAAAACATACACATTTTATAGCCTTTCGTGAATGCGAATTGGCGTTTCACTTTCCGCAGTCAAACATTCAATCACAGAACGCTGTCTAATACGAATGTCGACGTCAGCCATTTTGCCAGAGGATGCAGTGCTGCCACCTGTTGACTTAGGAAGTTACTACTGCAGGGGATTGGAGAAGAAGGTTTGAGGAATTGCGCCAAATTCAAAGTTTTCACATAACTTACTTATTTAAGAAAAAAATGGGAGGCATTACTTTTTGACACACCCTCGTACTTTGCAATGATAAAATTAACTCTTCTTTAAATTTAATAGTCTAAAATATAATTTGGTTGATAGAAAGGAAGAAAGGAAATATAGTTCTTCAAGGTATAGGGGCAGGTCGTGCAGTATCGGCCGCGCTAAGTTTTTTGACTTTACTCAGCTGTGATAGTTAATCGGAATCTTACGATATTATTCTCTTACCTCAAGACATGTTCTATAGATAGTATAATATAATGATTCTTATTTTTTATTTATAGCACTTGATTACATCGAAAGTAAAAAAGCTAGAATTATAAGGCTTGTAGAAACTGTCTTGCTGTATCGGCCACTGTCTTTTCTGTTTGTCAGTGATCACATTGCACAGCCACGTATAGAATAGTAGAATACAAAAGCATGTGAACTTATTGTCATTATTTCTGCTCAGTTCATAAAAGTTTAGCTCACTGGTTCACAGAGATCGCAAATATAGCGCTGCTATAGACCTTAGAATATCTACCGTGCGCTAAGAGCTGCACTAACCACCATCAAGCACTCAGAGCAAACAACTGAAGAGAGGAAGAAGATATCCGACTATAGCGCACGTGGATGCACAAGCTTGCTACTACTTACTGGAAACTTCTGCCACATGGAGGCGAAAAGGAAAATCACAGTAGAGGCCGGTACGAGTTCATGCAGGCCGTATTTTAAAAAATTAAACATACTTGCTCTTCCCTGCATATTTATTCTGCGAACAATACTTTTTGTACAGAACACGAACATAACCTCCACAAATTCCGATGTCCACACATATGAAACAAGGGGAAAGAATAACTATATAGTTAAAGATCACACGCTGAAATTTTTTGAACATAAGCCCCAATACTTTGGTCCTAAACTACTTAATAAGCTTCCGGAAAGCCTAAAAAGTATACTATGTCAGCTGCTAAGTTTAAATCTAAACTGACTAAATTCTTGATAAGCAGAGCCTACTACAGTATAGATGAATATTTTGATAACAACTTCGCTGATTTTGAATATATATATATGTGTGTGTGTGTGTGTGTATGTGTGTGTGTCTGTGTGTGTGTGTGTGTGTGAGAGAGAGAGAGAGAGAGAGAGAGAGAGAGAGAGAGAGAGAGAGAGAGAGAGAGAGAAGATGAATGACAATTTTTTGACATTTCTAATCGTTTACTTTTAAGAGAGAGAGAGTGAGTATGTATTACAAATGACATCGCTTAATTGTGTTCAAACACTGTATTAAGTTGCAATAAATATGAATATGAGTATGACTCCATGCCGGCCGATACTGTGCGACTCTCCCCTACCACTTAAAACGTGAGTAAACATGAACACTTTTTTTTTTAAGTTACGTCCTCCAACGTTAAGTCATATCGGGTGATGAATGGAATGGGTGAAATGATGCTCAAATGAGCCCGGGGTGCATAGAGCTTAGAGTTACCCGACATTCGTCTTTCAGGATAAGGGAAAACCCCGGAAAAACCTTATTCAGGCAACTCACCCTGACCGAGATTCGAACTCGGAACCTCTTGAACGTGAGGCAGACATGCTACCACCACGATACCGAAGCGGGCAAACAAACATGAACACGGTGACTATTTTAAACATGTTAATGGCATAGACACGATTTAAATGTTGTGTGTTAACGAAGTCAATGACAAACTCCTGTTGAATTTGTGTGGATGCTCAGTTGTTTAAAGTTTAATGAGAATACAAGAAAGCACAAAGTGTGTTTTATGTGCCATCCTATTACTTCCTTTATTAAATATTTAACGAAATCATTAGAGAATAAAAACGGTACATCTCCCATGTAACCGAGTATTTGGCGGGGAACAGATTTCTGGAAACTCTTCAACTTGCATTCTTAAAATCAGTCCGTTTTAGGAACTACATTTGGTATTTACCTGAGTGGAGTGAGAGTCATATATGGAACTTCCTAAAACACTCTCTTTTAATTCAAGTGCCTCTAGAATGTACATCATCCAGTGAATTTAAGATGTCGAATGTTAATGTTGAATGTATATTTTCTCAAGGTATCGACAGAGAAAGTAATTAATTTCTGACATTCACACACCAATTATGGTGATATACATTTTGATTAAAGACTTTCCATATCCTGAGTTAGGGAATGCACGTCATTCCTCCCCCCCAAAAAAAAACCTGAAAGAAATGATTGTGTTTGAGAAGTTTTCCGAAAAAACAAAACTGGCGTTCGTATCCACGTAACTATCTCTCCGTTCTACAGTTAATAAAAAAGTGGTCGGACTCTTGAAAGTGAAGCATATGTTTAAACAGATCCTCCTCACACCAGTCGTAACGTATAGCTGGAGCTGTGGCCGAAAGGTGAACATGACGGTATTGTAATCTCATGCAGGGCGTGCATGTTCGAAACTCGCGTATTTTATGTTTACACTTTAATCCCTTATTTTCTGACTTTCTGATGAATATGATGTAGCCAATATATAATTTATGTATGATTAAAACTAAATTACATGTATATGTAGCCCTTTCTTTCAATGTTTATATAGTTGCACTGATTAAGAAGCAATAATATGGGATTATTCATTTCATAAACATTACATTATTCTGTGTTGGTATTTCATAATATGCATATCTTGCCTTACAATGAATTTGTTCTATATATTTTTTTTTATAATTCCCTAACTGGAAACATCAAGAATGCTAGATGTCATTCAGTACTTGAAACCGTCCCTTTCAGTCTGTAACGCACAAATTATTAAACCGTTCTTAATGTCAAACTTATATTAAAACCCGGAGGGATGTGCGCTTGCATGCGATACAAGTTAGCTGGACGCAGAGTATGAATGACGTAAGATGTACAGCACGGCCATCAAATGTGCAAACAACTGCCACTAGAAACAAACGTCGAAGACAACGTAACATTATTAAAGCTACTCCTGTAATAACATTACAAGCATTTGCATGAAACAGACCTAATGCAAGACATTTTAACATAGAAAAACTCTTCCAGGGAATAAAAAATGAATAACACGTCATAATCTACCTTCAGTTAGAAAGCTCGATTAGGATTGATATAAATAGGTCAACAACTAAGTAATAAAACTAGATTACCAAAACAGAACCTCTCGTGCCTCTTAACAACCCACTGAAAATCACGGAACTAAAATCCATTATTTAATTGTAGATTTTAAAAAGAAAATTCATCTATACATGTTAAAGTATGTGCACTTGAAACCATACATGTAAGATATCCAGATGATAAATGGACTCACATCTGTACAGATCACTCCCTTTACTAACAAGAAGATGAAGCAGGAGAAGGAGATACCTGTAATTTTTTTTATTTCTATAAGCATGTTGGAAATTATTTAACAAGCTTTGATGAAGAATTGATGTTATTTACACTTCCTTTCAAAAGCTATTTTCATGGACAAATAAACTTTCCAACATACTTTAATCATCAGATTCCAAAGCAGCTGTTATTTCAAATGACTGCCCTAAACTGGAAAAAGATAAATGAAATTCATAATATGTATAAACATCTACAAAATTTAAATACCCGTATAGTTTTCCAATGTCTTGCGGCATGGTGCAGTGGGCTAAGGTATCATGCTTTGGCTCCCAGCCACAGAATGCGGCCAGGGTTCGATCCCAGGGTGTGGATTTTATATCCCGGGTATAAAACCGGTGCCCACTCAGCATCGTGAGGAAATTGAGGAGCTTACGATTGGTAAGCGGCCCTGGTAACGAAAGCCAACTTTCCTACTGGGGATGCCGAGATGCTGACCACATCTCCTTCCCGTATCGGTTGGGTAATCGTCCACCTCTACGTATGTGGGCGTGAGGCCAGCAGTCAGGTTGGCCGGCCTTGGCCTTCTATGGGCTGTCGCGCCAACATTCCTACTGGGAATGCCGAGATGCTGACCACATCTCCTTCCCGTATCGGTTGGGTAATCGTCCACCTCTACGTATGTGGGCGTGAGGCCAGCAGTCAGGTTGGCCGGCCTTGGCCTTCTATGGGCTGTCGCGCCAACATTCCTACTGGGAATGCCGAGATGCTGACCACATCTCCTTCCCGTATCGGTTGGGTAATCGTCCACCTCTACGTATGTGGGCGTGAGGCCAGCAGTCAGGTTGGCCGGCCTTGGCCTTCTATGGGCTGTCGCGCCAACATTCCTACTGGGAATGCCGAGATGCTGACCACATCTCCTTCCCGTATCGGTTGGGTAATCGCCCACCTCTACGTATGTGGGCGTGAGGCCAGCAGTCAGGTTGGCCGGCCTTGGCCTTCTATGGGCTGTCGCGCCAACATTCCTACTGGGGATGCCGAGATGCTGACCACATCTCCTTCCCGTATCGGTTGGGTAATCGTCCACCTCTACGTATGTGGGCGTGAGGCCAGCAGTCAGGTTGGCCGGCCTTGGCCTTCTATGGGCTGTCGCGCCAACATTCCTACTGGGGATGCCGAGATGCTGACCACATCTCCTTCCCGTATCGGTTGGGTAATCGCCCACCTCTACGTATGTGGGCGTGAGGCCAGCAGTTGGGTTGGCCAGACTTGGCCCTCTATGGGCTGTCGCGCCAACTTTCCTACTGGGGATGCCGAGATGCTGACCACATCTCCTTCCCGTATCGGTTGGGTAATCGCCCACCTCTACGTATGTGGGCGTGAGGCCGGCAGTCGGGTTGGCCAGCCTTGGCCCTCTATGGGCTGTCGCGCCAACTTTCCTACTGGGGATGCCGAGATGCTGACCACATCTCCTACCCGTATCGGTTGGGTAATCGCCCACCTCTACGTATGTGGGCGTGAGGCCGGCAGTCCGGTTGGCCGGCCTTGGCCGTCTATGGGCTGTCGCGCCAACATTCCTACTGGGGATGCCGAGATGCTGACCACATCTCCTACCCGTATCGGTTGGGTAATCGCCCACCTCTACGTATGTGGGCGTGAGGCCGGCAGTCGGGTTGGCCGGCCTTGGCCGTCTATGGGCTGTCGCGCCATGGGTTATTATTATTATTATTATTATTATTATTATTATTATTATTATTATTATTATTATTATTATTATTATTATTATTATTATTATTATTATTATTATTATTATTATTATTATTATTATTATTATTATTATTATTATTATTATTATTATTATTATTATTATTATTATTATTATTATTATTATTATTATTATTATTATTATTATTATTATTATTATTATTATTATTATTATTATTATTATTATTATTATTATTATTATTATTATTATTATTATTATTATTATTATTATTATTATTATTATTATTATTATTATTATTATTATTATTATTATTATTATTATTATTATTATTATTATTATTATTATTATTATTATTATTATTATTATTATTATTATTATTATTATTATTATTATTATCATCATCATCATTATAGTTTTCCAATGGATTGCACTTCACCGTGGAATTTCTGGGGATGAACAGGTGGATATGTTGGTCAACTAGGGTTCTAAAATTGCTCAAACAACGAAATAAATACCCCTATGAAGAATTAAAATATTAATTAAACATATTTTCACAGTTATGACAAATATCTTACTTTCTCTGAAAACCTTAATTGGAAAGATCTCCAAAATAAACCGAAATAGATAAGTGGACATTTGTTCAAGATTGGGTTAATGGCTTCCCCACGGTGCTTATGTGACAAAAATGACTTAATCAACATTGATTACCAAACGTTATTGAAACTCTCAAAAATCAAGATCTAGTTTCTCAAAACTAGGAAGCAAGAATAAAGATGATTTTATCATCTAATTCTAAGGATTAGACGCACACACGTTTGATGATAATAATTTATGTTTTATACTTGTGTCACAATTTATTTGTTTTCACTAACTTTCCTCCTTTGATTTAGACTTCTTAGATGACTTTCAAAAAAGCCATCACTGCTTTAAAATATCTACTATGAAATATAGAAGCTTAGTTTCATTATTTATCTCTTATGTGTGGTACTTCAAAACACATATATCATTTACAAAAGTATAAAATATATTTTACTGTGTAAAATTCTAAAGAAAAATGTCTAAATACCGATATGTTCCAGGTAATTGCTAATATTGCACTAATAACATATATGCTACTGTATCGCATGTAATTGTGAAACTGAAGTTACAGATTTATATACATACTTTGGGGATTTGCCTGTGGTTTGTAAAGCACAATACCATCATTTGATCGCACAGAGTGGAGATGATAGGCTTACAAGTTGCTACGAGTTGAAAACCTTCCACTGTTCAAAAAGAAGTGCGGACTAAACTGCCTCTTTCTAACAATAAAGGAGATAAAGTCCGTTATGCTTCTCCTTTTATTCTTCCATGTTTATAAATAACTTCGACGTCTCTTAGTGTGATTTACCATGGCTAATTTTGTACAACGAAGTAACAAGTGTTTATGCTAAATGCATAAACGAGCAAAACCATTAATTTCTAACTGGGGTCAAATATCGGTTTGATCCTGCAGAATACCAATAATAATCACAGCAGGCATATTTAGTTAAGTATCCGTTACGGCGAAAAGTAACATGCTCATTTCTAACGTAGTTATTGCTACAGTTACGTCCAGATCAACAAGATTGTAAAAAATCTAAAAACTTAAAGGAGAACATTACAAGAATTAGTCTTAGTTCTTCAGGCATACACTCGTTAGATTCATCGTAAAAGAACACAATGAGCACAAAATAAGCAGCTTTATCTTTTACCTTTTTAAGTTAGATTGAGTTTTATTTATAGATACTCTTAACTGCTACGGTTCTCAGCATCCCATTCTATGTATACTGGGAGTGAAGACTTCGCCGAAGTTTACTCAGGCGCTTCTTCTCAAACTTGGAAGTTCTTTTACGTGTCGTAAATCTACAAAACAGCACTACCGGTGTTACTTTCCTTCCGAATAAAGCCACGCTTAGGGTATTACGACCATAAAAATCAATCGCCACCACCGGGTTCGCACCTGTCACTTCGGGAACCAGTAGTGATCTGTATTTTTCTCTGTCTGGTTATGCGTTTGTTTTTCAGGTACAGATGCTCCTTACTTAACCTCACGCGGGTTTGTAATGGTTTCTGCTATACTGTACTTTCTTATATGCTAGTACAGATTAACGTTCTGCACAAATTGTATATGGTAAAAGTTGCATTCAAGTTTCTTCACTGGATAAAATATGAACTTAATCGTCCTATCATACAGCAGATTGCTAAATATTTAACAATTATTGATTTCTTATACCTGAAAAATACATAGTAGATGTTAAATGAGGTGTCACCATGCTGCGCATGACGGAAGCCAAACAAGTTATACCTCCTATCTATGTGAAGGAGGTATGGCATGTTCAAACTTCTTGGAACATACTCTATCAAATGAACTACAACATATTGCCTGCTATTCTCTCTTGGTTTTCTCTTTCATACTCGAGTACTGGATGACACAAATACTTACCTCATTTCTTTGTCACACTTGTTCCCAACAATAACCATCGGAACCCTTGGTAGTTGCGCTTTCTTTCTGCCACTTCCAGAGCTATTGGCGGATGCACATGCGCTCAGCTTGGTCTCGAGAATCTGTTCCCGGAGCCGGATAACCTCTTCGAAAGATTCCCTACTGTCCATGCTGAACACCAACACAAACAGGTCACCTAGAAGGAAACCAAATCAAAGAGTTAACTCAAAATAAACCGACTCCTTTTTATTCTAGTATGAGGGTTAGCCAGTAAGTTTCCGCACTTTTATTGCATACATTAATTTGCCTGTAACACTTGTTCTCTTGAAAGCTTTGCCTTCAAGTGTTTGACTTTCAGTTACTTTTGAGCTGCTGCACAGTAAACATAAAATCAGTAGAAGACTTTCAGAACAACATGCATATTGGACATTAATTGTTCTTCCACAGTGGCCGTGTGTAGGCTAAATTGCGGAAACGTAGAGTCAGACTGAAAAATTCAATGCCATAGCCGGGATTTGAACCACGGATCTTCTGGTTTCCGTCCAGCCGCTCCACCATTGAGCTAATATGGCCAACGTGCCGATATGACATTAAATTCTCCAACTGACTCGTTGGAGACTCGTTGACCAGAAGATCCGTGGTTCAAATCCCGGCTATGGCATTGAATTTTTCAGTCTGACTCTACGTTTCCACAATTTAGCCTACATACGGCCAGTGTGAAAAAACGATTAATTTCCATTACTTGACCTAATAGTGGTTAACTATAAAGCCAGGGCCTTAAAGTACTTATATGTTGTAAGTCGCCATTAAGGTAGTTGTCTCATGTGTTTATGAGAACTCCTAAGTGGTTTACCGGGAGAATACGAGTCAGTTGGAGAATGTAATGCCATATCGGCACGTTGGCCATTGCAGCTCAATGGTAGAGCGGCTGGACGGAAACCAGAAGATCCGTGGTTCAAATCCCGGCTATGGCATTGAATTTCTCATTCTGACTCTACGTTTCCGCAACATGCATATTGTATTTTGCATTGAAGTGGTTTATACGAACGAAACGAAAAATTAAAACCCAATGTAAATTGATGTTATCATTGGGTGAGTCCTTACGAAGCGCCGTGGTTAGGCTAATTCGGTTCCCGACATCTGAGGTAATACCGGAGCTAACCCATACAACAGCGAAAGCTGAACCAAGAGCTGATTGGCCTCAAAATTAACCTCCCAACCAATCAAATTGGTAATATATAGCTACACCCACCTGAGTCCATTAGGTTTTGCATCCTGTCACAAACTCAGTGGTTGCTACTTCATAAACCACTTTCCACATAAACCTCAAACCCTACCAATAAAATCTCGTCTTAAAAACAAAAATCGATTTGTGGTTAAGCCCGTAAAAGGTTCGCTACGATGAAAAAAACAAAAAACTCCGGTATGTGTATAGCCTAGCAATACTACAGTCGGTCGGTTGACTACTGGTTAGTGTTAGTAGCAAAACATAACAGTTCTATCATGGTTCATATTACGAAATGCCCATCCCAGACTTTACCACACTTTACAAACTCTTGCTAATTTAGATTTCGAGTTGACAAAACAACATGGATACATTGGTTAGATTATATTATTATATAATATTAATAAACACTTATGTAGCTTTTGCTGTTATATGCACCGCACCAGTTTCTGCAGATTTATGGACCTTTTACACACGGCCGTTCTTTACGACGGTTAAGCGTAGAAGAAATATAAGTTCCGCCAATCTCGTTTTACTGGCCCTGCCTTTGCTATGGCAAGTCAACAATTTACTATTGGTCCACGTCACAAACAATTATTATTATTATTATTATTATTATTATTATTATTATTATTATTATTATTATTATTATTATTATTATTATTATTATTATTATTATTATTATTATTATTATTATTATTATTATTATTATTATTATTATTATTATTATTATTATTATTATTATTATTATTATTATTATTATTATTATTATTATTATTATTATTATTATTATTATTATTATTATTATTATTATTATTATTATTATTATTATTATTATTATTATTATTATTATTATTATTATTATTATTATTATTATTATTATTATTATTATTATTATTATTATTATTATCATTATTATTATTATCATTATTATTATTATCATTATTATTATTATCATTATTATTATTATCATTATTATTATTATCATTATTATTATTATTATTATTATTATTATTATTATTATTATTATTATTATTATTATTATTGTTATTATTATTATTGTTATTATTATTATTGTTATTATTATTATTGTTATTATTATTATTGTTATTATTATTATTGTTATTATTATTATTGTTATTATTATTATTATTATTATTATTATTATTATTATTATTATTATTATTATTATTATTATTATTATTATTATTATTATTATTATTATTATTATTATTATTATTATTATTATTATTATTATTATTATTATTATTATTATTATTATTATTATTATTATTATTATTATTATTATTATTATTATTATTATTATTATTATTATTATTATTATTATTATTATTATTATTATTATTATTATTATTATTATTATTATTATTATTATTATTATTATTATTATTATTATTATTATTATTATTATTATTATTATTATTATTATTATTATTATTATTATTATTATTATTATTATTATTATTATTATTATTATTATTATTATTATTATTATTATTATTATTATTATTATTATTATTATTATTATTATTATTATTATTATTATTATTATTATTATTATTATTATCTTCTTTGTAAGATTCAATAATATTTTATAACTTTTCTTTCAAATCACTTTTCTACAATATTTAACACTCAAAATAATATTTCTTCTAAATTTACATTAGTTTTGTTATCAAGTTCGTTATTAATAGTCAATTTAATTTTTTTTATAATTGTCACATTACTTTCATACTTTCACTTGTTATCTCAAACCTCGTTTTCTATCCAATACAATCAAAGAATTAATTTTGAATAAAACTGAACATAAAATAACTGTTTTAAAATCCATATAGTTAACATCATTACATAATAAAAGTAGAAGGCACGTTGCCATTATGTTAGTAGATAATTGAAATATTACAACAATACTAATAAAGCACTTATTAATGACAATACAACGAATCCGTTATCGCACAATTCTCTAATCATCTGAATATTAAGTTTTGAAAAGAAAACAATACCAATTAACAAATGAATCAACTAGCTATCGACATGATGATGAAATGAACATAATAACAACAGAAGATTGAATCCATCCTGATACCTTAGAAAATCGGTATTAATCTTTATGGTATCAGATGCTTATTTTCAAAACTTGTCTTGTCCATCTAGGTCAACTTAGGCGAAACATTTGAAGTATAATATTAACTTCATTTTTTTAATTTGGTTTATTTTTTGTAACTTTAACTACCATGTCATATGGCGACATCTTTACACTGAAGTTACATTATATTAGTATTCATATCAAATGTGTTTACAGAGTTCCCTAATGTTACAAAAGTACAAAATTGTTTTACAATATATATGGTTTCCAAGTGTTTCTCTGATTTTACTGGGAACATTGACTTCTATTTGCTGCTGTTGATATTTCTTGCATTCTTCTATGATGTGTTTGACGGTGATGATCACGTTACAAGTGTTGCACACAGGAGGTGGGCTTTTGTTGAGTAAGTAGCTATGAGTAAGTTTTGTGTGTCCAATACGAAGACGGTTAATGAGGATTTGTTGTCGGCGTTTAAGCTTTATTACTGGATATGGTTCTCTGTAAGATTATTTGAGTTCTTGAAGTCTCTAACCAGGTGGATTGCCTGTTGAGGTTTATTGTTCTCTTGAGATATGCGATTACGTCGGTATATGGAGAACTGATGTCTGTTGCTTGTATTGCTAGATGAGTTGTTTCTTTAGCTGCAGCATCAGCTTGTTTGTTTCCAGGAATGCCTTGATGCGATGGGATCCAGTTTAAAGTAACACTTTTTAATTCCGATAGAATTTACATGTACAGGTTTTGGATTTATCGTATTATTGGGTTTTTACTTTTTTGGTTTTGTAGGGCCATTATGGAAGATTACGAGTCAGTGAGAGTTAGATACTGAGAATCACTTTCATTGTTTTTAATATCTTCAAATGTTCGTTTGATAACATAGAGTTCAGAGGAGAAGATTGTATAAAATTTAGATAAGGTATATAACATTTTATGTGTGGGATAGACTGCTGCATAAGCACATCCAATTTAATTTTTTGAACCATCAGTGTAAATAAGTGTGTAGTCTGGGTATTTGGCGCATATGTCCTTGAAGAGTTGTTGATACACAGATCTGGGCGTTGAGATTTCAGGAGACGTTCTTAATTCATTGTTGACTGGCGGAGTTCTGATCTTCCATGGTGGTATATCGGTTAGTATTCTTTTAGGTGATATTTTCGGAAGGGAGATATTGTTTTCGTTGAGGTACTGTTTCACCCTTAGGGAAAAGGGCATTGGTGGCTTGAAGATAGTAACTTTTGTTCCTGATATTTTGAAAATACATAGGTATAGGTGCTTGAATTTGGAGTTGCGGCTGTCTTTAGAGCATAGGTTATACTTAGTTGTTTCCTTCGAATTTGTAGTGAGAGTACATTGGCCTCTATTTGTAAGCTAGTGGTAGGGCTAGTTCTGTAAGCTCCCAAAATTATTCGTAAAGCAGAATTTTGAACTGTGTCTAGCATTCTAAGTGCCGTTGGCTTTGCCGAATTATAGACAACAGCTCCATAATCCGATTTTGTGCTTATGATTGACTTATAGGTGCACATTAGCACATGTTGATTTGCCACCCCCCCCCCCCAGTTGTTTGCTGACAGTATTTTAAGAATATTATTTCGACGTAAGCAGTCATCTTTCAGAGTCTTAAGATGGGGTAACCACGTCAATGTTTGGTCAAATATTACTCCCAGAAATTTAGTCGTGTTTACATTTGCTATTACGTTTTAATCTATGAGGAGCTTGATGGGAGTATTTCTTCTTTTGTTTCTTGAGAATGCTATATGTTTGTATTTCGTTGTTGAAAGTTGAAATCCAGTTTGTTTGCACCAGATCACTGTTTCATCAATTGCATTTTGTAACATTTCCTTCGTTGTGGTTGGGTTTTTGCCTCTACAATAAAATAGGAGATCGTCAGCGAAAAGAGATGCTTTCACTGGAAGTCTAATTTTGGAGGTTATACTATTTATAGCTACCAGGAAGAATGTTAGGCTGATTACTGATCCTTGTGGGACCCCATTTGTCATGGAGACTTCTTTCGATATGACATTTGCTGTTCTTACTTGAATTATTCGAATTCTTAGGAAATTTTGAATGAATACTAACACATTTCCTCTGATGCTATTTTCAACTAGAGTTCTTAGAACATGGTTGTGCCAGACCATGTCATATGCTTTATGTAGATCAAGGCTCACTGCTATTAGATGTTGTTTATTTAGGAATGCTTCTTGTATTTCAGTTTCTAGAGTAACAAGGCTGTCAAATTGTATGGTGTTCTCGAAAACCATTTTGGGTACCATCTTAATCGTCTGTTTATAATTTTTCGAGCACTTTGCACATTGTGCAAGTGAGCGCAATTGGTCTGTAGTTTGTTGGACTTCGTTCATCTTGTTTGGTTTAGCAATTGGAATTATAATGGCTTTGCGCCATTGGTCGGGAAATGAATATTTTCCCCGATGAGATTAAAAATTTCAAGTAGGTATGTCTTTCCTTCTGTGGGTAATTGTTTTAAGAACTCATAGGGAATGTTGTCAGGTCCCGGGCTACTCGTACTAGTATCACTTATTGCTAGGATAAATTCAATTAGAGCTAGCTTTTCGTTGAAGCATTCATGTTTTGTATGTTGGAATCACTTATATCTAAATCAGAGGAGTTTTTAAGTTTCAAGAAATCTCCATCATAGCTGGAGTCACTTGAAATCTCCGAAAAGGTTTCAGCAAGATAGTTAGCAATATCCTGTGGGTTTTCCAAGTAAGAATTGGTATCAGTTTTTAAAAGTGAAGATATCGAAGATGTCGCTTAATTACTACGCATCTTTTGTAGTTTCTTACAAATTATATTTTGTGGTGTTTAGTGAGAGAAAGAGGACAAAAATAATAGTCACAATATCGTTTTGCTTTCTTTTTATTGTTTTTCTTCCTAGAGCTCTGCATTTCTGGAAATGTATTTTATTTTCTGTATTTGGATTTCGTTTGTATTTGTAGAAAGCTTTGTTTTTATTTTTAATTACAATTTTGCAATCTTCGTTCCATCAGGGTGTTGTTTTCTTATTACCTTTTAATACTTTATTTAGGGATGTTCATATCTGCAGAGTTAATGATTACATTTTTAAGCTGATCTATTATGGTATTAATTGTACAAACATGAAATTCATTTTTAGGTATGAGCTTAGGTATATTTTTAACATATTCTGATCTATATTTTGACCAGTTTCCTTTTTGATAGTTCCATTTGTTTATTATCAAAATATTTTGGTTCGTCGCTTCTTTTTTTAAGTAAAATTGGGAAATGGTCACTACGTAATAAGGTTTCAAAAATATGCCAGTTATATGATAGTGCTACATCTGGCGTGCTAAGGCAGAGATCTATATAACTAAAAGTGTTATGTCTGACACTGTAGTGGGTGGGTTTATTGTTGCTTAATATTACTAAATCTGTTTTGTTTATTAGTGATTCCATCATTTTCCCTCTTTGATTAGTGTAGGTACTATTAGGTAAGTATATATTAAATATACATATTGACTGAGAATTTAGTAGTTGTATTGCAGTGGCTTCAAGGTGGGCAATGATCTGTATTTTTTTGAACGGTATGTTTTTTCGGACATAAGTAGCAATGGCCCCAAACGCTATGTTTGCGCTAGTACGATTATTATAATGAGAAGAATATCCTTTAATATTTGCAACAAATTCATTTTTAAAATTTGTTTCTTACAGACATATATCTGGTTGCTGTGAGGCAATTAGGTGTGTCAGGTAGTCATACTGGGTCCAAAAGCTATTCAAATTCCACTGGAGGAGAAGCGTATTCATTTTGCGGTTTTAGAGCGTTTGTTTCAGGTTTCTTTGGTGACGACACCCATTTTTGTTGTCTTATTCTTGTTTTTCAATTGATTTATTATTCTGGTTGTTCTAGTTTTCATTCCCTGGGAATTTAGAAGATGATGTATTTTCTGTAAGCCTCTAGTAAAACTTTCTAAGTCATTTTTATGTGATTTTGCTGCAGTTATGATATCTGTAGCTTCCAGTACATTATCGTAAAAGCTTTTCAATTGTTCATAGTTGAAAGGTAATTCGTTGGGCTTAGATTCTAAGTATGGTTTTATATGAGCTAGGAATTCACCAACTTTATGCTGGCTCACTTGTGTTTTTGGTTTCTTTTTAGGAGGTTTTGACGTGTTGAATTTCATTGTTACTTTGCGTACCTACTTCCTCATCTGAGCTATGATTAGTGGTTTTTAGATCTGGTTCATCTTTTCCTTGGCTTGCAGAGTCAGACGATGATTTTGATCTTTTTGTTTTGCTGACTTTGAAAGAGCCTGTCGCAGGTAACGATGAAAACTCATATTTCATCTGTGCTTAGTATAAGTCAAGTTCAGGGTCACTTTCCAGCTGAGAGTCAACTAGGTTCTCTTTGGTACTATGAACTGTCTCCGTTTGTTGTGTTATTATTGGTTGTTCTTTTGTGTAGAGAATGTTATCTATATTGTGTATTTTATCCTGTATTTCTTCTTTCTTGGAAGGGTTTTCGTCATTCATTTCTGGAGCGTTGTCATCTGATGTTTGTAACGTATTGTCGTCAGTAGATATGATAGAGCTTACTGGGGGTAGGATATTATATATTTTACATTGTCTTCCAAGGTGACCTTCTTGTTTACAAAGAAAGTCGGTAGGATTGCCTGTAGAAATATATATCCAATAACTATCTTCTTCATGAGGTATCAAGATGATGTCTGGGAGTTTCTCTAGGTCTTCAGGATTTACGTATAACTGGCGACGAAAACTCATGTGGGAGAACCTGGTATAGGGATACCTGCTCGTATGTACTCAATAGTCGATGCTAAATTTACACCTAGTTTCAGTAGGCTTTCTTCTATGGTCTTGTTTGGGATAACAGTAAACACATTGGATAGGACGATTCTCTTATTTTTTGTCACTAGAGGTCTGAGGTGCAATGATTCGTTGTTTATTACTATGTATTGATGCTTGGTTGTAAGCCCCACTATTATTTTCTTGTTTGCTAAATAAACGCAAACTCGTCCATTTGATATTCTTGATATAAATCTTATGTTTGCTGGGACCGTAACTTTATCTACCGCTACAACATAATCTTTAATTGAAATGTTCTCCCTAGATTCAATAACAATTGCTTGTTCTCCGTTGGGTGGCGTTTGTAGTGCCTTTGAATATGTTATTTGCTAAGATGTAATATCTTTGTGATTTCTTGTGTACTGCAGTGGAATCTCTTCTGTTCACATTCTTTGGATTTATTACTGTCAGTTGTTTTAGCGTGTCTATATGATTATCGTTCTTTAGGGGGCATTGTTGGCTGCTATTTGCAGCCATTTGTTTTTCTTAACCTATCCTATTCTTAGATTATGTGATTTTATAATGTTTAATATTTAATCAATTATCTATAAACCCACGAAGTGTTATTGTTATAGTTGGAGAGCGGTCCCCTGCCGTTGGTTTCTTGATAGTGTGAAAGTTTCGTTCTGTGCAAATAAAGATGTAGATAACTTCATGTTCTTAATCGTTCTGTTTGTGTATTCTAACCTGACATTTTTCATTCTTCCGCTGAAATAAACCTGTATAGGCTGCCTCAATCAGAACCAATCGCAGCCTGAGAACGTTCTGTTAAACTAATTCTGTATTTCGTTACCTCCCATATGTTTAAGATAGGAACGTTCTTGATGCAGACTATATACACTAAATGGGGTTCTAATTTTGCTTTCATCTTCATAAATAAAACGTTCTCTAAGGGGTGGACATCTATACCCCTCTCATAAGGGGAGCCTCTGTCAGAATTGTAGGAATGAAAGCTACTACAGTGAAATTTTAAATAATATCGACTGACCTTAGTCGCATTCAGATGATGATACCGATGTAATAAATTCAATTTACGTCGCCAGTTTTTTGTGTTAATAATTTAAAGTCATCATTAATAAATAAATGCATAAAGTAAATTTAAGAACACATTCTACCTCTTTTTTCTATTAAAGCAGTCAAATTTTAAATCTGTGATTAATAGTGACCTTGCATTTGGATAAAGTAACTGAGCGATATGTTTCTTTCATTTTTGAGTTTCAGTACTTAACTTTTCATTTATTTTGGGTGATTTGTTGTCTCCGTATTTTCTCAAGTCAGCTATCATTAATTATATACAGGTATTTTTTCTTCAGATAAACGTTGCATGTAGTTATTTTATATCAGCCAGAGGCCTTAGAGTTACCTTATGTACCATCGAGTGGGATGGCTCAGGCGGTTTTGTCTGTGGCCTACATTTGGGAGCCGTGGGTTTGATTGCAGTGGCCGAGTCACCTGACCCGTGAGTCTTTTGCGGGTTTTCACGGGTCACCAGGTGAATGATGGGTAGGTAAATTTCATCCCCAAAATTTTCGTTCCTCCATTTCATCTCCATTAGCATTTCATATCGTCTCTCAGCTAGCGGTCTCTTTCAGGGTGGAAGTTTCGCGGATGCTTGGCGGTGCATGGCAGGATGATATGCTCTAAGTAAACCACTTCCTCCTCCGGTAGGTCGGTTGCCGATCTCTGAACCACAGTAGGGGGAATGTACGTTGTCCTGGCCTACCGGTGGAGGTATATATCTAAGTAAACTGTAGGGACCTTGCTCTCTGCACTGACGTGGCTCCCTGGGAAGGCCACCCTCTGTCTCCTCTCGCCTCATTATTCCTTCCGAGGATGCCCTATTAGGGGCATAAGGTACAATAGACCAATCTTGGTCTCAGTGCCGAATCCCCTCAGTGGTAATCCTAATTCTAATCCTACCTCACGTACCACTTGTTTAATTGTTTACCTAATTTTATTGTCCTGTTTCTGTCATGTACACTTTGGGGTAGTGAGAGGCTTGCACAAATCCAGCATTTATTTTAACACCTGGACGAAGGCTATAAAAAGGTAAAGAAGTGATGGGAAACCTGGTTTAATTTTAATTTATTTTGATTGCGAGCCTCAGAGTTACCGAATAGCATTACGTTTTGTCATGAATTGTGTTTGTGATTAGCAGGGCTAGGAAGTTCGTACCGATTTCCTTGAGCAGTTCAAGAGCGGCCAGGCATGGCTATAGCAGTCAGCGCTACTTAGCAACGGTAAGGTTCGTCGTAGAATGCAACTCATTATTGTAACTTGTATCCTAAACTAATAAATACTACATGTTTAACACATGCTTTACACCGAGTGGTAGTTATGCAGGTGTAGACAGCTTTGTAGCTCACATGTAAGAAACATTTTTGAAGACATCTTACAGGATTGCAAAGTTCAGAGAGTTAGCACCACCAAGGCCAGTTGTCACCAGATGGGGAACTTGACTAGAGGCTGTAATCTATTATGCCGAACATTATGACAAATTGTTTCGCTATTAGCTAATTTAGAAACCGAATGGCAGTTCTGGCATACAAACTGCCAAACGTCTAGTAACGAACAGTTTCGTAGAAATATATTATTGACTGCACATTAGTTCAAAGAGTTACCCACAACTATCACACTGTTACAGCCCAGAGGTATGGAGCGACTGAAATTGTGCGGCATGTAGAAGAACTGTCAAAACAGATTTACCAAACCTCGAGCATTCTACCTGAAATAAAGATGAAAATGAAAAGTGTAACTGAAAAGAATGCAGGGTTAGGGGCGTTTTACCGCATACGAGACGCACTTTTAGATCCCAATAAAAGCTATGATACTGATACTGAACTGATAAAATATTTCAAATATGCCCCGATCACATCATGTGAGGTCGAGGGAACATATTTTCCCTGGGTAGATCTTGTTTGACGGGACGTTGAATGAAGTTTTCATTTGTAAGGCTTCAGAGGTACATTATTGTTTTTAGTAATACGACTGCAGATGATTAAATATGTAATAAAATTCCTGATTTGTCATTTTGTATAATAAGAATCTTCAGATATTTAAGAAATTAATTTTATTGTTTGGATATTATTTTACATTCGATCAGGAAATATTACAACCCACGTTATAATGGCTTCGGTGTTGCCTCGATGTGCCTATTTAAATACTGAAATCAACCAGAGATAAGCCCGTATGTACTATATAAGAATTTGTATGTTGTACATAATGATCTAAATAGGTGTGCATTTACGAATGTATCATAGGACAGTTTTGTTCTCTGGGAAAATGGTTTCAATGCCCCTCCGCGGTGCGCTTTTATCTATGACTTCTTTGGATGCCGGGAGAAGGTCGGTCGCAACTTGTGTAAGGAACGGTGGGCGGTACGAACTTCCTAGCTCTGGTGATTACGTACTTCATTGATTCTTTCTCTCCACAATACTTAACTAGAGTATATAAAGGAAGTACCTAAGCATTACATCCAAATGTGATAAGAAATTTCCACAGTGAAAGTATATTTTGTGGTTCCCTGATTTAAAAAAAAAAAAAAAAAAAAAGCATTTCTAGATACACGTGCGTGTATGTTTGACAGAAAGGCAGAGAAAAGTATAACTCCAAAACAAAACACTACATAAACACCAACCTCGGTATTTAAGTATAATATCTTCCGAATATGTGACATGATTTTAAAGAAAATACTCGTTTGAAACTACTGCTTACGTAGAAGATTTTTCTTAACTCATTTTCTTAAAAGTAATTCCGTTATTTTGGTCAGAATACCACGTATTGACGTAATACATAACATGTATGTACCTGCTTTCCTGGGAATAGCCCGTGAAGTTCTCACATTTGGAAGGAATTTGTGTAATTTTACTTATGCAACAAAGCTTATGACAGTCAAAACCGTAACACAAAAATTAATGTGGAAATAAATTAAATGAGTTGTATTTATACTAATTTAAATTTATTTATATTTATATATAATTATATATTTTATATATTATAATATTTATATTTATACTTATTTATATTTATTTGTGCAACTACTATGGCTCTCAGCGTCCCATTCTATATTAGCTAAGAAAGAACGCTTAACTCTGCTCAGATGCCTCTTCATCCGCTTTAAGGTTCTTTTATATGACATAAATCTAGCACTAGGTACCGGTGGCTTTACTTCCCTTCCGAAGGAAGCCATGCTAAGAATTTTCAAGGACTCTCCAGATTTGAACCCGAGACCTCAGTTACCAGAGGCTTGCTATGTCACCTCTGGACCATGCAGGACAATAAATAAATGCGAAGGTGTTTAAAACACAATTTACCTGTTTAGTGACCAAAGAAACTTCCGAGATATAGTTTTTATTTATGTGAACTGTTCAATACTTAGTCATTTGTTTAAAGTACTGAGCTACTCGGTTATTCCTAACGATATCATGGAAATACAGAGAGAGAGAGAGAGAGAGAGAGAGAGAGAGAGAGAGAGAGAGAGAGAGAGAGTATGGAACTTTAAGACCAACAATATATAACAGCCTTCTTTCAAACAAATACTCTCGACGTTCCCTCTATGCACCTTGTACTTATACTGGCGCTGTCCTTAGTTTATATGGCGATGTTAACAAAAGCATGTGCATGTGTACGACATCATTGGCTGTTTAGCCTTGTATCTCTCTGTGGATGAAAAATACAGTTCGCATATTATTTTTAAGGACTTTACATCTAATGCAAAATATATAAACAACTTCACATTATTACAAATGCAACAGTCAAACAGTAATTAATTAGTATTTTATTTTGGTATGTACAAGCGTAATTTGTATGCATTAATCAGAGTGTACGCTGCGCTTGCGCAGTTTAAAAGTCACATGGGGGTAAATCCGGACTATAGGGAGGGTGAGGGATGTACTTCACGTTGATTTTTGCAAGATATTCAGCAACAACATTGGCTATTTGCAACCGCGCATTATCGTGGTGCAGCATCCAGCCTGCTTCACGGAAATGTGTCACCCAATGAAATATTCAGTATTTCAGAAAATGATCTTAAGGTGATTCGTCGATCCTCTCTCACAATGGCAGCAGCAATGTTGATGTTTTCTTCCGTAAGAGTAGTAACTGGAGTCCCGGGTCCACCTTCCTTTGAAATTGGTTGTCTCCCTCTTTAAACATTTTAAACCACCTTCGAGCTGTGCTGTAGGGAAGAACAGGCTCTCCATAGGCCTCCTGTAACATTGTATAGGCCTTAACTGAAGATTTGTTGAGACGAAAGCAGAATTTCAAAGCCGCATATTGTTCCTCGCCTGTTACCTCCATTGAAGCGGTAGGCGATACTGAATATGTCTGAGCTTGCCTGGTTCTCACAGGCGGGAACCAGGAGTACCAACAATGAAACTATTACGACGTGTTTGCTTCACATTAAGCTAACAGAATGTAATAAGATTGAATTTTAGTGCGAAAAATTATGAGCGTGAAAAATTGTGATCATTCTTCATTGAACAGCCCTCGTATCAAAAGAAAATTAGGAAGTGGAAGTTGGTGCAGGAACGGTAGGTGCAGTTCTGGTTCAGGTAGGTCACAATCCTTTTGATATAGGATGTAAAGACGGAACAACAAATTATTTTCCGGAATAGCTGGTTATTCTCCGTCGTCGGTAAAGGTGAGCACGAAGGTTCTCTTTCTCAGGGCCCAGCGTTTGGCTGGAAGTAACAATACTTCCTCCTCGGTTTCTCTCCCAAGTTTATTGATGCAAGATTTAAGTTGTACAGTTGCTCTCTTCCTCACTCGCTCACCACGATTGTCTCACGCCTTCCTATATGTCACCCGATTTCGCGTTCTTACACCTACTCTTAAGTTTGACTCTACAGAGTCACATAACAGTACAAATTCCCACGCGAAGTATCGCGACTCTCGCGGTGAAGTCCTTCTTAGCCGCTGAAATCTCTCCGGTGAAGTCTCAAATGAAGTGCTGCGACTTGCCTCGCTTTCTCGCGCCCTCACCCTCGCAGGCTGATTTATCAACGCCTCTTTTCTAGTTCATGTCTATTTCACGCCTGTCACGTGGTGTATACTAAATTTCATTGGAAGTTTTGTTTTCCTTGCTTTAACCTGATTGGTCTTTCATCCATTCTTTATTTATTTAGCAGTTTTATTCCACCTCCCCGGGGTGTATGACCTTGGCGTCCTGACGGTATACTTCCTCTGTTTTCTTCATGTAGCTCATTCCTAGTGGCGTCGGTCTGGCGGGAGAGTTTTACCTTCTTTTGTTTCTATAATTCGACATCCTGCCTCAAACAAACCTTTCTACCTGAAGCCATGTCTGCATTGCTTTGCTTATGTTAAACATTCTACTTTATGATTAAATATTTGTTCCTATATTACTTCCAATATGCTTGTTAATAATTGCTAGTTTCATTGTCTCTCTCTTATATTCTAATATCGGAAACCTGTGGTTTCTGCTTTAAAGTCTTTAAGGAATTGGTCCGCTGTTAGATTAAAATTAGCTAGTGTAGTATTTTTTCAGTTTTATGCCAGCAGAACTTTCACGTCATTGCCAAAATGGCTGCACGGAATTATTTAGCGCTATTATTCCGCAGAAGGACTCGTGCCTTCGTTTTTAATTTATAAATGAAGGTTGTGTGACGAAATCAAATACTTAAGTAATTGTTGTAAGTATTCAATCACTTTTTAACGCCCTAAAGGAAAAATATATATTACATGGTACACCCACCATTTCATTTAATCTTAACGTAAAACTGCTATCGCACAAGCTACTCAAACAACGAAAACGACCAAGGAAAACTCTCCATAGAAGTTCGTTGACAGTGCACATGTTTGTCACTTGTTGAATAAAATAGCGCGAACATTTCCTTCAATAACAGTAATGATTAAGCATTAAGTGGAGTAATACATCTTCCCGCTTTGTTTACATCGCCACATAAACTAAGGACGACCGGTATAGAAAGAAACATGGAATGGAATTGTTGCTGCATTGATTTAACTTGATTAACAGAAAGTAGATAGAAAAATAGATTTTTGCAAGAATAGCTTATAGGATATCTACACAATAAACGTTAAGGATAAAGAAGAATGTGTGAATATAAAACATCAAATTTTTATAGTGATGTTTAAATTGGCAAAGAGCATACGATGTTAATTACTCATATTTTTATGGTTACAGAAGGAAAGGGGTTGATTTCTTGTAAACTTGTGCAGATGCTATACAATTACTTTTTGCATGCAAATTAAAAGGAAACTAGTTTAAATATTCATTTACTTCCAAATAAGAACCTCAGCTAGAACTGCAGCACTGTGCTTTAAATGCCATCTTTTGTTCGGTTTATAAGGCTATTCACAATTTCTGATAAATAAATCTATTTGAAAAAGCAATCAGTGCCATTAAACGACCATTTCATAGTATTTGATTAAAATAGATCTAAGATATATATGGCATAACACTAAACTGTTTATCATATATTGAAAACGGCATGGCGCGACAGCCCATGAGGAACAAACCCTCCCACATGTCAGACTGAATGTACATGGGAGAGCTCAGTATTGGCTTTGACATATGATCAGCACCCTGATCAGTTACATAGATGTAGACGAGGTTTGTGCTATGCCCTATGCTGTGACCACGTAACTAAGAGATACATACTTCACACCGTACAGGTCTGTCTCCACAACATTTTTCTTTTAAATTGACGTTCTCCAACTTAAGTCCGGACGATGGTTCAAATAGGGGATGTAAACCCAGGGTCAATAAATCTTAGAGTTACCCAGATTCATCTATTAGGAAAGATCCTTATCCAGATATCTCACCACGACCAAGATTCGAACTCGGGACTTCTTGAAAACGATAACAACAGGCTACAGAGGTGGGGAAAGTATTCCTGTTTTATTTAAATAATTGTTTTCTTTTCTCCCCACAAAGCGAGTTTTGTGGTGGACAGCACGGCCCTAGGACGGGTTTTCTCCGGTTCCTCCGGTTTCACCAATTGCTCCATCATCACCTTTCCTATCGTTCATTTCGCCCTCATATATATCACCCACTTCCTTCACCTTCAGACGAGACATTGGGCTGATCACCTATCCTGGTTCTCTATCGGAATCAAAGCTCCTCTGACCCGACCTCAAAAGTGATAGAGCCAGAAGAATACCCTAACACCATGATAGTGGTACAACTAGGCAAGTTAAAGAAGAAGTTTACTCTCTTTCTTCCTCCTTCACTTCAAAATTACTTTATTATCCCTTTCTCTTTCTCTTTCCCCATTTTCACTAAGTTATATTTTACTTTTTTGTTTAAGTTTTTCACGCATACACTTAATTTTCAATCTGAAACATGTCACAAACAGATATTATATATATTATCCAAAATTAATTATATAAACATATGTTTTATATTATTTAAATATATACAATATACTCGTATATTTGTATGTGTTATAATATGCAATTATATACAGTAGAAGCCCAATATAACGTGGTTGTTGGAGGACATCCTTTATCCCCCCGTTATAACCTTACCGCTGTATATAGAGATGTTACACTAGAAGGGACAAAACTTCATTCCCGCTCAGTTGGAGGAGGGAAATAGCCATGTAATAATAAATCACAGTATAACTCGACATAGCGTTGAGGCGTATTGACCTTCAGGGGACCAGCGCTGCTATCGTCACTTATCGGGTCTTATCTGGTCGATTAGAAGAGTGAAATATTAGTAAGTTAATGTACAGTAAGTTACGAAACACAAATAGAGCGACTGGAAGCTGCATGTGTCTACGTGATATGTTTTCTCGCGCCTGCTAATCTACGATACATTGCTGTCCAGAAGACATGATTATATCTGAACAGAGTATATATACACTTGACTCAGCGTGTATGTACGATACTTTCAGGTAAACATCTCTGTGTTACTGTTCTTTTCCGATACGCCTTCTCGCTTTGCCATATAGTACAACATTTAACTCTCGTATATAAGGTAAATATACAGCAGTACTTTTAAAATTATTCACCGGTTATGCTGGGAGATATATTCTAGCCCGTAACCGATCTTATATTCCACTGTACATATTTTACACCAGACTAATTTTCCCTTGTTTAAAAAAAAGTCAATAAATTTTACTTGACGCACTGATACGCTACGGTTTTTCTCCGCGTAATGATTGATTGAAGCAAGATGGAGGATAATCTCAGTTCTCTGCCTATTCTGTTTAAGGATAACTTACTGTTCTGAATGTTAACGCTTTCTATTAAAATAATAAGTAATTTGACTACTGAACATAAACATTTTTTATTATTATTTGTCCTCCAACGTTAAGTCATATCGGACGATGAATGGAATGGGTGAAGTAATGCTCAAATGAGCCCGGGGTTCATAGAGCTTAGAGTTATCCGACATTCGTCTATCAGGATATGGGAAAACCCCGAAAAAAAACCTTATCCAGATAACTCACCCTGACCGAGATTCGAACTCCGGACCTCTTGAACGTGAGGCAGACATGCTACCACCACGCTACCGAGGCGGGCGATAAACATTTTGAGTCCTTCTAGCGAAACATTTGTCGAAGTCATGGGAACGCTGCGCTTTTTACCTGGAGTTCCAAAGATATGCTCTGATTTACATTTTGTCTACTTTCTTTAATAGTACTATAAAGAAGATTGTCATTTGCCCTTTCATCACTACGTTTGATAATCTGTGCAGGTATTGTATTCCACCCAAACACTTGATGTCAATATTTCATAGGAAATACATGTTTAGAGGCTCTCTAGAAATTTATAAAATAAAAACTCCAGTGTATATGTCAACATTGCAACTCAAAAAACGTACCTACATTATTTAGCAAACTTGATATTTAGTAACTTCTCCGTCTTGCTACAAACCGCCACGAAGGTTTTCAGGAATACTTTTACCTGAAACTCACCTTTACATGAAGGACTTTCTAAATTTAATATCACGAACATGGCTCTGATTAGTTTTATAAAATACAATTTCTTTGCAATAATTACCGAAAGGCTTAAAGTAATATTTACGCGATTGGGAAACTTGAGGCACGAAATAAAATTCAGAGTTTGGTCAAATATTGTCCATCTCTCATTTGCTACACGGAGAAGCCAGATAATTTTTCTAAACGTTTATTTTCCTTACAACTAAGTGGACAGGAAAGGAAAATTTCCATATCAAGTTCTGTATACGTAGTTTAGAGAAAGTAATGTGAATTATGAACTGTTTCTTTCATCATCAAACCAGAAATGTTTTTTTTTTCTTTTTTTGCAATTTACGTCTTCCAACGTTAAGTCATATCGGACGATGAATGAAATGGGTGAAAAATGATGCTCAACTGAGCCCAGGGTCCATAGAGCTTAGTGTTACCCGACATTCGTCTTTCAGGATAAGGGAAAATCCCGGATAAAGCCTTATCCAGGTAACTCACCCTGACCTGATTCGAACCCAGGACCTCTTGACCGTGAGGCAGATACGCTACCACCTACGCTGCCGAGGCGGGCTTTCTTCTTTATTAACACTTCCTCTTTATTCTCTTCAAAGTGATATCTCTATTATTCATTTTTGCATCTTCTTTTCCATTGCCATCTTAGAGGTATTATCGCAGCATTTCTTTCTCGTTTTCGGAATCTTTCTATATTTGTCTACCCCTTCTGTTACACAATCATTGCCATTTCCTTTCCTCACTTCAATTTGTTCTTTCAGCAGAACACGCAACGTTGCTAGTGTTACTTTTTAACGCTGAGGTTCCTCTGTCTCCATTCTCTCTTACTGATACTCCCCTCCCCCCAACTCCCTTCCACCCCAGTCTTCACCTCTCCAGCCTACAATCTTTCCATTCTGCTACTATTCTCACTATGTATATTGGTGTGCTTTTCCTGAATGATTAATAGAAATGATACCGAAATTAAGGTTCGCCAGAAGTAAAGAATCATGATGGATGTCAAAGGAATGTTGGTTCTTTGTTACGACAAGGGCAAGGCCAGTTGAGTTGGGGGAAAGTTGTTATAACAAAAGCAATGTAAGAAACAGCGTCCTTAGCAGTTTCTAAAGGGGCACACTTGACTTGTATGAATAGGAAATTCTTTGGATCATTTACAATGGCGACAAAACAGCCACAAAGGGACTTTGGTTGAAAAGGAGTTTTCAGAGTGAAAGTGATCCACTCACCCACACGCATCTGTGGTCATTCAGCAGTCTTCGGCGTCAGGCCGATGAGAGCAGTCCGAGGCGTGAAGCCTATTAGGACGGTCAACCTGTTCTGTGTTTAATATTTGTCGGTTCGTATATATATATATATGAGGAACGAATTAATTTATCGAGTAATAAACATTCCGCAGTCAGTAACTCTAAACTGAGATTGGTAACCCTTGGTCGGCAACTTTCATTTAGATGTTTTAAAAGAAGAAGCAGTGAATAAATAATTTGGAGACGGGCATTCCAGTGTTATTAAAATCTCCTTCTCACACCCATCCACGCATACCCTAAGAGAAACCTCATTGCTCGCCGACTTATTCGCTCGCCATTAAATTATTGCTTCAAATTGGCGTCCACAACGTGGAATTGTGTTCACCCATAAACATTTTAGTTAAGAAATGAAGACATAAATAGTATTTACATTTATATCCACTTCTTTTCCTGTAGTTCGACAAAACGGCTTCCCCAGAATACACAGAAATTGGAGTTCTAACAACGTGTTCGCTTCCCGCTGTACACACTCTGTCCCATTGGATTGTGGTTGTTTCCACTGCTAGGTACAAGAATTATGCACTGGTTTCTCATTTGGCATGATTTCCTTTGCATCGGTTCCTTCCTAGTTTAACATCCTTCATTCATTCCTCTACAACTATCTACAGGAATCATAACCCGGAGGAAACGTCCGCTGGCAATTACCAAAATTGTAATCAGTAGTGTATGTTAGAAGCCTTACTACATACAGTATATGATATATATAGTGTTAACCTACTTCTGACTAAAGCAGATGTTGGGAAATTAATGACAGTGCATCGTCTGCAATTAGAACCTTGTCATAATAAGTGTTTTCAAAAGTTGGCACCAGAGAGAGTTGTTAGATACGATGTTGGTGCTATGGTTCACTTATGTGTTGGAAAGAGTTAATATTTACAGTAAAACCAAACTTTTGGTACCGGAACTTTGTCATCCTATGTAGCACTTTAGCCTGTAAATTGTCTTCCTTCTTTCTCGTGGTGCTGTGGGTTACTTGGTTTGATGCCCAGTATGGCCACTTCAGCGTCCTGATTTCGGCGGTGACAAACTTTGGCGGTCTCCAACATTTCGTCCTTCGATTAATCTGCTGTTGTTTGTCACACATACCATATGAGGAGGATTAGGATTTGTACTAAGGAGGGGATTCGGCACAAGATCAGTCGTGTTCAATCGTGCCTATGCTCCCAAGTGGGGAACCCCCGAGAGGAAGGATGAGGGAATAGGTGACAGAGGGCGGACGTCCCATGGAGCTACGACAGTGCAGTGGGCAGGGTCTCCTTATGCTCGAAACGGTCCCAGCAGCAGGTTCGAAGGCAGGCAACCGACCTACCGGAGGAGGAAGTAGTTTTCCTCAGAGTATATCATCCCGCCATGCAACGGCGAGACACTCACCGGCATTTCTTAACCTGAAAGAGACCACCGGATGACAGATAATGTGAAATGATAATGGAGGGACAGGAAATTCGGAAGATCAACCCCCTGAAATAATGCATGGATCAGATTAAGTGAACCCGGTCCGAATGTGGACAACAGGCGAAACGGCCTGAGCCATCCCGCTCGGTTACCATGTGAGAATGGAAACCTACGATTTTTGTGGATTTTGTTGTTGTTGTTGTTGTAATTTTACGTCCTCCAACGTTAAGTCATATCGGACGATGGATGGAATGGGTCAAATGATGCTCAAATGAGTCCGAGGTACATAGAGCTTAGAGTTACCCGACATTCGTCTTTCTGGATAAGGGAAAGCCCCGGAAAAAACCTTATCCAGGTAACTCGCCCTGACCGAGGTTCGAACTCGGGACCTCTTGAACGTGAGGAAGACACTCTACCACCACGCTACCGAGGCAGGCATTTTTGTGGATGTGTTTATAATGGCAAGATCAGACGATACAGCTGATCCCGCTCCATAAATTATAAAAACCTGGAGAAGTAAAATCCACCGAAGAGTGAATTGTGTGGTGACCTAGTACTTTAATAAAAATTCAGGTTGATGAGTTTCTTTATAATTTAGTAAGTAATAAAAATTTTACTTCGCTATATGCACCACTGTTTTGTTGATCAAAAATCCTATTGAATATATATATATATATATATATATATATATATATATATATATATATATATATATATATATATACTTCTATTTTCCACTACACGCTATATTTCTACTTATTTTTCTTAAACTACACGACTATGCTAGTCCTGTCATCTGTTGTTGGTATACGTTGTTGTTGGCTACGTACTAGTACGTACTAGTAATGTGCGGCTCTCTATTAGATAGCACAGTATCTGCTTACGGTTACAGCATCCGACGTTGGAACCGCACTATTCCCTGGTGGGCTTTGCTGTCGTCATTAACAGCAAACGTAAATGTAACAACTGGCTTTCATAAAATCTTTCGAAAAAAATATGTTACTCTACAGAAGCAAATGTTTCGAATGCATTTCCTGCTAATGTCTATTTAGTGCATTAATCTATAGATAGTTTAATATTTTTTGCTTTTGTTTTGTTTTAAATATTTTCTGGGGTTTCATTTGTTCTGAAGTTTGACGCCATGGAAGTCAGACGCGTAATATTGGAGCTCTGATATATGATATTTTAATAGGTGTAATTTCGTTTATTTAATTTGTGTTGTGCGTTAGAAGAAAGAGAAATATTTAACTGTTTTCAGGAACTTCATTTGTTCTCAGAATTGCCAATACGTGCCCTCCGTTAGGCGTGTGCCTTGGCAGAACACCGTTATATACGGAAAAAATAACATATTTTAAAATACATCTTGTCATTGGAAATGTTCAGTTACTCAGAGTCATCAGCTAAGTAGTGTTCGCAAATAATTTTGGTATATTTTCTCAAACAGAAAGGAGCGTTGCATTTCCCACATGCATATTTAATTTCGCTGTTCCTTTTGTCTTTACTGTAGGATTGACATCGTTTCCTTTTCAGTGATTCCGGTGCATTCGGCAACTCATCTGCTGTTGGTTGTTCAGGTTTATGTTTCGTTAGGTGCTCTTTCAGATCATTGGGTAGCTTTGATATTGTTGCTCTTCTTTGTAGCTGTTGAGACAGTAAAGCTAAGGGCAGTACTTTGAAATACTCCTGTCTTTTGGAATGTTTGTTTTGGTTTCCAAGAGGAATAACCCTAGAATTAATACCTACAACATTCAACATATGGTAAAAGATTACCATTGGCCACTTTCATGTTGTTCTGGGTACATTGTACGTAGTACACAATTTATCTATTACATCGACTCCAGATTGAGTATCTTTGTAATGCATGATTATTACAGGCTTTTCTTACACCTTTCTGACAGTGGACCCGATGAAACCTGTAGACTTGAGATCAAAACTACTGTTTCTTAATCTAGTGATATTGTTTCCAATTTATCTTGAGAGTCACAATCATCTTGATTCGTACAAATTGTCATCCAATAGTAAGGCATCGTCATCACAAAGTAGACGATGTAGGTACTTCTTCCAAAGCCTTGGGATTCTGTAGATCTTAGCTTTTATTGATATTCATGACGAAGAACTAATAGCTCCTTCCACTGGCAATGCAACATTCCACAACTTACTAACAAAAAAACAAATCATCAACATGTAAATGGAGTATTCGCAAGAGGCCCTCTAGACCCATACGACAGCTAACTGCTGATTCATCATTCTTGTAGCTACAATAATAAACAGAAAAATTTGTCGCCGTAGCAAACATTCGAGTAAGGTGTAATGTTAGATGTCCAAGTCAGGCAATTACGTAGGTGCGTTCGTTCCGAAACTACAGCATTTATATAAAGCTAGAGGCTCCCAGGTCCCACGCGACCAATGGAGGGTTAACAATTCTTTTTACTGTTTTTTTCTGATACGCCAATGTTACCTGATAGGCACTTCAGCTTTCTGAATCGTTTTGAGACAAAAAAATCTGATGTTACCAGTTCTTTGCTTTTAGCTTGTTTCTGCATAAGTAGTCATATATTTGAAATAATTCCTTGACTCTGACTGTGTTTTTGGATCCTAATTTACAAAGTACACTGATGGCATAATTCATTTATGCAATGATCAATGTGTGGAGAAAAAAAAAAAAACAACAAATTAATTTGGAAGGTATGTGGCTCAGATGAAGATGACATCACTACCTTCCCCATTCCTCCCCCCTACAAGTCGTGATTTCATTCAGCAGATATTGTTTACTTTCTTGGAATGCAGGGGTCAGTGTCAACGAACATGGGTAATGGTGAAAATGATACTGCTGAATCTGTGTTTGCGGAATACTTTTATAGTAACTTACCAAATAAAAAGAGTAAAATAATTAACTACAATACATACTAATGCCCGCATTATGTCCGAATACCCACAAAATAGTCGAAATAAAGTCTATTCATTGAGGAGATGAGGTTTTTTTCTGTAAGAATGATTTTATCTCTCTCTCGCTCTCTCTTACGGTTCACCAGTTGTTCAAAAGTGTTTAGAATGAAGATGATATTAGAAGGTATTGCCAGGAAATAAAAGGTGTACATTTAATTCGTCGTGCAATATCTTAAACCTGTGTCATTCTAATCAAAGCTGTTATTGCCATTTTTGTAACAAAAATCACCATTTTGGAAAACCTATCCATGTAAAGGAGTTTGGGATGACATTTTCATGGTAACCGACGTGTTATTGACTTCTGGTCTTAAGTTTGATGTCTTAAGTTCTTTGAGAACTCAGTTAAAATTGATTGGAAAATATGACCGAACAGAAAAACAGACAAGAAAGCCCGTTAACAAAAGCGCAGTAAAATATCCGCGTCAGTACCAGCTATCGAACCTCCGACCACTTACACAGCAGTGCGGGACGTTCGATCAATTATTGTATTATTTATGATTCCAATAAAGGGAACGCTATCAGTGAATAACTACATTATACAGTTTCCCACCATAATTTGGTTAATTCATGTAAATCGGCGTAAGCTTATTAAAATCGCGCCCAGGAGTGCGTGAAATATGCCATTTAAGAATTGTTACATATGAAAAGGAAATAAAAAACACGGGAAAAACGTTTTAATCCCTTGAACATTTGTAAATTCCTCTACTGTTCAGCAGCGAAGACATATATATATTCTCTTTGCAATGGGAAATGCTTAACCGTCCAACAAACTTTCTCCTCATAATTACTAAATAAATAAGCAACATCGTTATTAAGTTAACCAACGTCGTCTCTTGGATAGGATATGAAAGTTTGAAAAGACGAGTTTTAAGAGCTCAACTACTTTAAAAGTTGGCGGAAAATGTTAAGATAAATCTTCGGTCGTTTTTTTCCATTATACCGAAGTGATTCCCTCTCAGCTAAAGTTATGCAATTGTAATCGATAAATTGCCCCCGGACTTAACGCTATATAATCCAATTTACAGGTTAATATGTATTAAAGATGATCAGCTAAAAGTGAGGTGCTGGTTACAGTTCAGTACTTCTTAGTGCTCTTAATCCACTCTCCCTGTTCAACGTGGCATTTAATCTCTATTGTTTAACATTGGTGTTCAGCCAATCACGGGAATCATAACCTTCTGGAGATGTTTGATCACAACTAAATTATATTTCGCAATAGCAAAAGAATCTTAAGTTGCAACAGAGCCAAAGTTCGCTGATAAAAAAAGACTTATGCGAGGCCTTTCATGACTTTATCTGCTCAACCTTGTACAGACTATTCTTTAAAGAAATCTTCTCTTCGTCCTACTTCATATTCATCGACATAAACATTGGCAAGAATTCGTTTTATTACATATTTCCTTGTGAGACAATGAGATCAGAGTTGGCTTAAATGATTAGGATTACTACGGAGGGGATTCGGTACTGCGGCCAGTCTTGATCTATTGTACCTATGCCCCCAAGTAGGTCATTCCCGGGAGGAAGGATGAGGCCAGAGCAGATAGAGAGCGGCAGTCCCAAGGAGCCAAGACAGAGCGGAGAGCATGGTCTCTACACTTAGAAGGAAACCTCCCCCGGTAGACCAAGACAATAGTCCCAGCAGCCGGTTCGAAGACCCGCAACCGACTTACCGGAGGAGAAAGTGGTTCACTCAGATCATATCATCCTGCCTTGCACCCGGAAACACTCGCCTACACTTCTACCCTGAAAGAGACCATCAGATGAGAGACGATGTGAAATGATAATGAAGATAAAATGGGGGGACAGGAAATTCGGGGAATGTAATTAACCTACCCAGCATTCACCTGGCGACCCAGGAAACCCCCTGAAAAAACCCATGGGTTAGACAGATTGACCACGGGAATTGAACTCGGACCTCCCGAATGCGGGCCGAAGACGAAACCGTCTGAGCTATACCGCTAGGTCGGCTTAAATGATAGTCAAATCTTTTAACAGTCGATCCCTATATTATGGCTATTATATTCCATTATCTTTGCATTCCAGGACAGAACAAAAGAAACAAGGAATAACGACTTCCCATATGAGAAAAGTATAGATAAGTGTTAGAAAATTCAAACAAGTAACAAGGAATGTCTCAAAACGTTCACGCCACATGGAGAAATAATGTTTTGACGAGATCTTCATTTTTTATGCAATAATTTAGTCTACATTTTGCAAACGTCAGTCAGAACGACGAAGAAATGCGAACATTTTCATAAAATTCAATACGTAGGTATTTCGTTTGGTTTGAAAATATCGTAAAAATATATCATTTAAATCGCTACAGAGTCATTTTGGGAAAATAAAATGTTTAGAAAAGAGTTTTGGTAAAGGGTAGTCTAGAGTGGGAGATGTTCTTGAAAATATTCATGTCGTAACTTTGGTATTTTACCAAATTGTCGTTTTTGAGTTATGTTGTTTACACACACACACGGGCGCACGTGCGAATGTTATTCTAACAATTTATTTTTATCCAAGACACCTCAAAACTTATCTTGGTTTCGAATTTTTGAGTGGGACACAATACTATTCTACGTGCTATAATGTACGTGGTAGAGAAATTAAAAGGTGTCGATGGTTATTCCTTTGGGCTGGAAGTCGTTAAAGACTAACCATAGTCAAATAAAGTGAGAACACATATATTCTGATACTTATATTCAACTAAACTGTATTGTATAATAAATACATTGCAGTTTTAAAAATACAAGCACAATAACAATAATTCGAAACACATACTCAGGAGGCCATACAGCGATGGTCCCTAATTTTCGATGGAAATTCTGTTTTTCAAAATCTTATGTCTTCTCAGTCATCCGATTTCAGGATTTTGAGGGTAATTAGTTGGAATTCGTTGAATTAGATGATTCGGATTTTTGCTGCAGATACTCTGTAGTCTACTATAGCTCCTGTGGAGGACTTCATTGACCACCGGAATTAGAGTATTGAATGCATTAGTTTCCGGGAAGGAAACTTCATCAATTCCCTCAAACATCATAATCTCAAATGGTTATTTAAAAAGGGAGTATCTGGTAGAAGGAGTAACCTTGAATATCCTTCGAACTAGATGTAGATGTTGATAAGCAAATATATGTTTCTTAGGAAACGTTTAATAAAAGCAAATAAATCAGAACACACCTGTATAATTTTGAACGAAAAGATAAACGTAAATAAATCGTTTAACTTAAACTTTTAGTTTTTTATACTATCGTATAAGTATTATCTGGACCACATATAAGAGCCTAAAATTGTAAAGCAGGACATTTCGACACCAAGCCTTCCTTTATGTCGTTTTACATGTATTTCATGTTTTGGGGAGAGTAAACTAAATTAACACAGCTTTATTCTAGACCTAAAATTTAATAACCCCATAAACCCACTATTCACAATTTAGTTTTAATTATTTTAAAGTGCCCAATCAAGTCTTCACTATCCATTTTACACTATCTACCTGCTAGATGTTGTAGCACTGTTTTATTTTACGGAGCATTTTCATTGGAGCACTGAAATGTAGTACCTGAAGCTTTTTCAGATTGTTTAGAGGTAAAGTATACACAAATATAAGAATAGTATATAGGTAAATATAAAGATGTAGCTGTAAAACAAAAGACGAGCAGCAAGACTTAGTTGCGTGGTCAGATTATCATAAACATGTTATTAGCAGTATACAATATCATGGTCGAGTACCACCTCAACACATGAAGTTGTGGTTACAGCCATTTTAACGGTAAGTGCTTGCGGTATTGATTTGCAAGCTTTGCGTGCAAACTGCTCCAAGTGCTAATGCTGCAGTTTCTGTATTAGTCACTTTTTAACCCTTTGTACACGCAGTCAAATGTTGCCTTTCTGGAGCCAAGGCGACATAGGTCATCAGAAACTAACGCCAAGGCAAGTGGCAGATACGAAACCAAAACCCCTTACACCTCATCCAACAATTTTATATCGAGATACCGTAAATTAAAAAAGCTGTGTTTTTATGTACTTCGTGTTAATTGAATTAAACCAGGGTAGAAATGTTTCCTTGCAGTTTCTGTTCTAGGTACAAGAGGAACAGAGGAGGTTAAAGTAATAATGAGATTCTTAAAAAGAGAGGTGCAATATACTTCTTTTGAATTCCGTTACTTTTTGCATGATATCACAATAACGGGGCTTCAGCACTTAAAAAAACGGAACAATTCAGTCGAATAGCAACAGATCTCGTGGAGTTGATGAGTGCTGTACAATAAGTGTCTAACGAGATTTAGAATTTTTGGGTAAGTAGTAAGCTATCCTTCCTCCGTCTTTATTTATTTACTTATTTATTTGTGTTATGCTTTACCAGTTATAAAATAGTGCACAAAATTTATTCAGAAAATTACAAAACATAACACATTATCTGCCTAAATCCAAGATGTAAATTTTGTTAATAGTACACCCAAAATATTATAAATATTCCACATTTATATATCTCAGATTCGATTTATGATTTCAATATTTTAACCTTCTTGCTGCCGCACCGCTTAAGAGAGTTTCTGCACTAAGATGTCGACCATCGATATCGACTGTGCCATACTGAGCGAAGACTGCCATCGTCGATCTAATCGACACAAAGTTTGTGAGGTTTTAACCCTATTTTAGAAACATCCTATAGGGATGACTTTTATGACAACGAAAAGAGAAAACCTTCTTCTTTCTAACGGGGGGTTTTTGATGGTTAAAATTATCTTTTCATATTTGAAGGACAGTATTTCCAAACCTAACTATTAAAGTTTGACTACATCATGCTCAGTTCTGTTTATAACTTTGAAACATAAACATGGCAGGTTATTCTCGCCAGGGAGAGATGATGTAAAAGTTATTATTTCATATTAGGAGGAGTGTGATATCGATACAAATGCTAGGACACTGACGAAAGTGCCAGAAATGCTTAACTTTGCGAAGTAAGATTTAACTTTTTAATTAATGTTTTATACTTAAATTTCTGAACCTATATGTCATTATTATAATTATTTTGTGTGCATACATATATGTAAACCGAAAATTGTTAGATTCGTGGTATAATGTAACTAGTGCTGAAAAACAGCGACGTTAGACGAAGGGTATAGGGGAGAGTCGTGCAGTATCAGCCGGCATGCAGTACCAGCCACTACCGTTATGTCCATTTTCGTCTCCATGTGGCAGAAGTTTCCAGTAAGCAGTAGCAAGCTTGTGCATCCACGTGCGCTATAGTCGGATATCTTCTTCCTCCCTTCAGTTATTTGTCTGCTCTGAATGCTTGATGGTGGTTAGTATAGCTCTTACCGCACGGGAGATATCCTAAGGCCTATAGCAGCGCTATATTTGCGATCTCTGTAAACCAGTGAGCTAAACATTTGTGAACTGGGCAGAAATAGTGACAATAAGTTCCCACACTTTTGTATTCTACTATTGTTCTATATGTGGCAGTGCAATGTATCACTGACAATCTATATTGTAACAGAAAAGACAGTGGCCGATGCTGCAAGACACTTTCTACAAGCCTTATAATTCTAGCTTTTTTACTTTCGATGTAATTAAGTACTATAATTCAAAAAATAAGAATCATTACATTATACTATCTATACAACATGTTTTGAGGTAATAGAATAATATCGTAAGATTCCTATTAACCACCACAGTTACAGAGTAAAGTCAAAAAACGTAACCCTGCCGATAATGCACGACCTTCCCCTGTATATTCTTGATGCAAACCACTCTAAAACCGTCAACACTGGTGAGTTAAATTTTGCGTATTTTTATGTAATATAACGCAGTTATTAAGATGTTTTTATAATTACTTTATTTGTAGGTGAGCACATTTTTGTAATCCTAAATATCATTTGCGTTATTTCAAAAGAAATATGTAACTTTTCACTTCAAATTACCATTACAAAATCAGTACTCCTTGTTGTTATAATTAAACATAAGCTGGGTATATATTTTCTATCTAATGATTTGTTTATTTAATACAGTATTCAACAGAAATTACGTGGAAAAATTAACTTTTTACATCTGTAATTTTGCTTTAAAATTATATTTGACATGAATTCTTTTTCTCAAAACTAATATTACCAAACGTAGCAGGCTTTCGCTTTTCACCGCTGCCGACATATTTGAGGTTGGCATTCAAACAGCGAGCGGGCACCCTCGATATAATCGACGCCGGAAGCAAGAGGGTTAAACATATACTGGTTTAATCATGATCTTGAAGAGCAACTTTGGGATGATAGGTATCCTTAGCTTTCGGAGAAGGCCGCGTCGTATGATGGCTAGTTGCCGACGTTTCGCCCACCATTTTGTAGCCTTTCTTCAGGGCTCGAGCGAAACGTCGGCAACTAGCCATCATACGACGCGGCCTTCTCCGGAAGCTAAGGATACCTACGATAACACAGGTCGTGGAAGCCTAGGCACCTAGCCAACTTTGGGATCAGCTTGTGAAATATCCGTGGAACATGCTTAACATAAATAACCAGCTAAGTAAACTGGATACATGCAGTGCGAACTTTTCCCAAAATACTCTTTTTAATGTAGCAGACCTCAAAATATTCATCTCCGGTGAAATTTCTACATTGACTTCTAGGTGCGACACGGCTCTTCCTTTAGTACTATACGTAAATGATTAGATGCTAGAGGAAGTCAAAAGGAACAAAAACTTAACCCTTCAAGGATCAAAGTTAAAAAGTTTGAAAAAAATTCATACCCAAATCCTTTTACGTGGAAAACCTTTTTTTAGATTCTTCTCTACAAAGTACTTGTTATAGTTACTTGTATTAAACTGTATACTTTAGGCATGTAATGATAACTAAAATGTATATCTTGAATTCTATGTAAATAACATGAATTCAGGCAAAGTATTTTTCTGGAATTTGCCATTTTCGAAATATTTGCTGTTGGAATTTTCATAACACTGGCAATACATCTCACATTAATTTGATCTTATTTTATTTCTGAGGAGAACACGTTGTCATGTGCAGCATACGATCACTGATTTGCTTGTTAAATAGATGAATGTGTGTCTGTCTAAACAAATGAGTTTTAATTTGGTAACATTATCCAGTGATTTCACCGCAGGCAACATTTATCATAAGAAAACATAGGGATTCTCATGTAGTTAGTTTCAAATCTACGTTCAAACCATTTTAATTCGACGAATGTAAACATCAGCGACGAAGAATCACCGACGGGAAGGTAAACACGGCTTGATGAGGAGGTGTGCAAACACCAAAAGATTTTACGAAGAATGGAGCTGGCTTGTAAATTTTAAGTCACTGCGTAAACCCCTGCAGCACAATTCCAATTCCATTTCCTATCGTCATGACTAGTTCTTATAAATTTCTATACCTTATCCAAATTATCAGGATACAGATCGCGCAATAAGTTTTTATATGCGTAATGTACAGACGGGTTAGGAATAAGAACAAATTGTAATGTATAGAGAAAATCGTACAGCTGTTACTCATCGAATTGATGCATTATTATTAGAAGTGAATTTCTATATATATATATATATAAATTACATTACACAGTTATTATTCGAGAGTATAAATACATACGAGGCGGCCCAACTGCACCGTCTTTCACGTAAGCAGATAACCCTTCATGTGTTAAAACAGTTACAGAACGCAACAGAGCAAGTCCAGTTAAACGCATGCTAGTGGCGTGAGTGGACTTGGTTCTGTTCCGAACACAGAGAGACAGTTCCGAAGCTTGAACAAACGGGTGATACTAACGGGTGATAATAGACAAGAATAGTGTAAGCAATCAAAAGCTCTTAGAATGTTTTCCATTTAGGTAACCAAGTCTTAATTTTCGAGTGAATAAACTCACTTTTTGGTAGACAAATGGTCGAGAAATGCTCATTGGAATTGTGCGTATTCACCCATAGCTATTTTTACTTTACTACGTAATTACAATAACAGGGGAAAATATTGCGTTCCACCCAGAAATTCGATTCCGAGATGTAAGTTTTGAAGTCCCCTGAATCCAAAAGAAGTATTTTATAATAATTTTAACATGTGTGTATATGTGTGTGTTTGTATATGTGTCCGTGAACAACATAACTCCAAAACAAAAAGTTGATTAAATAGCAAACTTAGTATTATAGACCAACATCTTCCAAGGATGCGACACAGAGATTTCCAAGAAAATCACCAACCCGAGTTTATTTTCAAAAATAGTGATTTCTCAAAAATGGCCCAAACGGTTTTATTTCAATCATCGTATTATGTTTGAGATATTTTCGTGAGCAATGAAATGCATATTTTAAATTTTCTGGGAATTTATTCAGAAGCACTCTACATGTTGGAGACTTTTACGTAATCTGGAAACCACAAAAGATAGACAAAATCTTACTACACAAAAAGTGCATATCTCATAAAACACAAAAATAGTTCTGATACTTCTTGTGTTGAATGAACAATTTTGGAGATTTTCCTTATTGGCAGCCTGAATGTACCAAATACCTATATCTTGCTCTGATGAGAAGCCAGTAGTTATTAATTGTTAAACTCTTTTTCATTCAAAGAAATCAGAATTTCAAAGACATCAATATCCATCAACTCTTTAAAATGTTTTCTATCGCAACATTCCCATATTAACCTTCCACCTACAAGGAAATTACCAATAAGGTAATGACTATCTCGACTGAAATGAGATAGAGCAATAAGCATTTGTAAGAATAGTTTTACAAAATAGAGAAAGTTCGCTGAATACAGTACATCATATTTTCTTTGACATTCTGTTTACATGTTACTATCTACTGTTACGGACAACAAAGCGCATTGCAAAGCGCCATAAAGAAAACCATTCAAACATGAGGGCACGTGGTGCTTCACAGCCATTTATTCGCTTTTTACTACTGTTATTGTTCTATTATTTACATTATTATTGTTATGTTTATTGTTATTATCAGAGCTGTTATGGTTTTTATTAATTCACTGTACACTTTTTAGAGTAGATACGACAATAGAACGCCAGAGCTGCGCCATAAGCTTAACAGAACATGAGCTAATGCGTCTGTAGTTCATAGCTTTAGCCTTTTGAATGGAAATAACAGTATCGAAACTGTGCTTAATCCTACTGTTTTGTTTCACTCAATGCGACTTGAATTCCTTATTAGAGGCTGCGTATGTGCCTAGTGAGCTTTACTATTGCGAAACCTATCTCTTGTGCACATTAAAAAGGCATTTCACATTGCGGCAGACGATTTAAGTGTAGTAGCACTATCTGATGAACTCTATGAACTCTCTCTCAGCCTCAGCCCAAGACGTCGTTAAAAGTTTGAATTCAAATGAAGGTAAAGGATCGCTCATTCAATGCTTTATATGATCCTAGTGATCGCTGGACGGTGTAGCTGGTTCATTCACACACGATGAGTACGCAGATATTGCGCTGCTGTATTTAAACTGAAACGTCGGAATCGAAATTTTAGTTGGAAAACAATGCCCTACTTACTTAAGTACATAACAGAGAAAAATGCTATGGGCAGGTACGGACAAGAAATGCAATTTGTTCTATCAATTGACAATCTAAAAAGTGTGCTTATTCTCCCAAAAGGACTGTAACATACGTGGAAAGCATTCTAAGACACTTTCATTTGTTTACAGCGTTCTTGTCTGTTATCACGGAGTACATACTCTAGTTAAAGCCTGAAAACAGCTTATTGTCGCTCGGATCAAGAACAAATTCATGAACGTCACCGCCGTACGTTTAAATGGAATTACTCCGTTGCATTCTGCAATTGCTTTAACACACAACAGGATATCTGCTTACTTGAAAGGGAGAAGTTTGACCAGCTCGTATTTTATATAAAATAATTGAGTTAATTCGTTAAACTGGAAGTTCAAAATGTCGACAGTACAATTTTTGAGTTCTCAATATACTTACAGCTATTTTCACACGTTGATTTCACTGAACCACGTGTTTTTAAAGTTGATGTGGGACGTTTAACTAGTATAATAATTATGGTGAATGTGCAAGCAGAATGTTTATCTTCTAGTAGTGGATGTATCACCATAGAAACATATTTGTATGTAGATACTGCAGATATTATTCTGTTTCATCATGTATGAGCTTGGTTGGTTAGAAAATCCTGTTACTACGAGGCCACATTAAGTGCCCTTGGTCCGCTGTGAAGACCTCATGTCATTCATTGCTCATATCTACCTCTATACTTGAGCATACATGTAGCCATGAGGCCGTGGTCCGCTGGTGATCCTGGTTCGTAACCGGTCTTCTAGTTGTTGATTTGTTCCTGAGCAAGAGAGCTGAATAACGAAGCGCGGGACTTTTTACTCATATTTCTTCTTTCTTAATTTGCATAAACGTATAAAAGCGGCTTCTTGAAGCGTTAAGTTTTTCACCCTGTTGCGCCTTCTTGATTACATTAGAGCCGATCTGTTCATCTCTGCAGCTCTTTTCCCCTACTTCATGTGCTGTCTTATGAACTTTGGTGTGATAATTCTTATATTCTGTCTCTTTAGATACCACTGAACTTCGAACCAATTATTTAGAGCATGCAGGATACAGTAGCATCAGATTCACATAGGCTGTGAACAGCTGATGTAGTGTCATTAGTAGCGCCTGGATTTCTAAGCAAAACGCTTATAAATGCTTTTTTGATGAAATACGGCCTCTGCTTGCTTATTTTATGCTTTTTAATTAAAATAACTTATTTTATCCAAATAATATTAATTTAAAAGTAAATGTTCACTTATCTTCACACAGTTTACATCGTCTACCTGAAAGAGTTAGGAACCGATATAAAAACGTGGATTTTCTTATCTCTAGCGTAAAAAAGTATTTGTACTTTCGCCGATTAAAATAATAAATAAACCCTGGAGCGACAACTTTTAGAGGACCAAGGCCTACCAACCTGACTGCCGGCCTCACGCCTACTTACGCAAGGTAGAGGTGGGCGATCATCCAACCGATACGGGGAGGAGATGTGATCAGCATCTTGGCATCCCCTAGCCGGAACGTTCGCTTTCGTGACCAGAGCCGCTACTTACTTTCCTCACGATGCTGAGTGGACACCGGTCCTACACCCGGGACTTAAAATCCGCACCCCATGTGTGCGATCGAACATGGGCCGCTTTACTGTCGCCGATTAGAGTTAAAAAAATTTCATGAAGTTCTTCCAAGTATGTCTTTACCTCCTCAGGCAGTTTTAACTCGATCGGGTTCTTGGTTAAAGGTCGTGTCATTCTACGAAGAACATTTCAGTGAAATAAAACAGTGTTGTACTCAGTAACAGAAGATACAAGCAGCATCGCCACAGCACAGGAATGTTTTGCTAATATTGGCATCCAGATAAGATAGATTGCATCCATAAACGCTTCTCCAAAATACGTGCTATTATATCACAGTTGGAAGCTCGAAATAATACCTTGAAACATTCACTTTCTTTGATAGATAAAATTTCAGTAACGTTGTCTTCAGAGATTCACGGTATTCTTAAAACTGCCTTTGAGAAACTCAGGTATTGACGAAAAATCCTGGCTACGAAACACTGCGTAAATTTCTTCAAAACTTTCTGGCACAGAAACGTATATCGAAGATAAATTCATTCATAAAGAACTGTGGTGCTTTTCACATGTTCGAGTAACGTCATGTGACGTTGACAGATACTTTCCACAGTATAAAAATTCTTCTTTAAAAAACACAGGAGCATCCCTCAAGAAAATTTAAAGATAACTCTCTCGTATACTGTAACAGCCTGAGTGAGGTAAAAATTCTACCAAACAATACGTTTATGATTATATTTTTATTTGCTTATTTTGGTGCTTATTGTTCATTTTCGTGCTTATTTGCTTGGTTATTTCGCCATTTGTTTCTGCTTAAAATCAGGGCTCTAGTCATTAGTATACAGCGTAAATAAACTTAATGATATCACATTTATTTTCCTGTATCAGTAATCAACTAATATCTACTCGGTGACTTCACAGAAAACATTTATCTTGCTTCCAGCTTAGAAAGAAGAAATCGCTGGAATATCTAGGAAACGCGAAGTTACTGATAAAGAAAGAGCTAGTCGAGAAACGGTAAAGCAAGATTTATTTGTACATATGTACCTGTACACACCAATTTTAATACTTTGTACCTACTTGATACAAAAAACAACGCAGCCCATGTATTATACCCCTCCATCCCTTTCTTAACCTATATCCCGTGCACCTTGGAACTGCTCACACGACGCAAATAAGTTGAGTGAAGCTGGTTTCTAATTTCTGATGTTTCAAATTCACAGCACTAGCGTATCGTGAAAATGTTTGAGGATAAGTAAAATAATGAAAAAATTGAAAAGCATTCTGAAAATATAATTTTATAAAAATTCTAGTCATCAATTAAAAACAAGTACGAAGGTCGGCTGTAAAGTCCTGGGCCTCACACAGTGGCACCACTGGGGCAGTTTGATGGATAGCATTATATAGGTTTACTCTAGACTAGCTTGTATCCATAGTTACAGGTCAATATATTGTTTAGTTTTTTAATGAAGGCATTTTAAACAAAACTAGTGTAGAGGTTTCACGAACATGGAGGATTTGGAAAAACCAGCTGTGATTAAATATTTCAATTTGAAAGGCTTAACGCCTAAAGAGATCAAGAAAGAAATGGATAGTAAATTGAAAGACTCTGCCCCTTCATATACAATGTTTAAAAGGTGGGTTACAGACGCCCTGCGGAAGTCATAACTCTAGAGATCATTGAAAAAAGTTCAGCGTTTACTACTACAAGACCGCAGATTAAAGTTGAGATAGCAGAGGCTGTAAACATATCAAAAGAACGTTCAGGTAATATTTTAAATAGTGTTTTGGCCTTTCACAAGATATGTACAAGATGGGTGCCGCGTTTATTGACACCTAATCAAAATTTGCAAAGAAAAACTGTTTGTTTTAGTTAATTGATGAAAATTAATCATTTCTCCACACTAGCCGTATATATGCTAAGATATTTGATGGATAGAGTCAACATGAAAAATTCAATGCCATGGCCGGGATTTGAACCACGGATCTCCTGGTTTCCGTCCAGTTGCTCTTAACCTTTGAGCTAACATGGCCAACGTGCCCTCCTGACACTAAATTCTCCAGTTGACTCTCCATCAATTAACTAAAATAATAAGAGTTAAATGATGAAGCCTGGGACTTAAGTACTTACGATAGTAAGTCGCCACAAACGCCGTATCTCGAATGTGAGAGCCCCTAGCGGTCTACCGGGAAAATATACGAGTCAACTGGAGAATTTAGTGTAAGGAGGGCACGTTGGCCATGGTAGCTCAAAGGTTAAGAGCGACTGGACGGAAACCAGGAGATCCGTAGTTCAAATACCGGCCATGGCATTGAATTTTTCATGTTGACTCTATCTATCAAAAACTGTTTGTGTTAAGGATTTGGAGTCTACCGTAAAAATACCAGTGAAGTTTTGAGACGGCTTATTCCAGATGAAACTTGGATACATAACTACACTCCAGAAAGTAAATCACAGTCAAAACAGTGGATTGCGTCAGGTGAACCAACTCCGAAAAAGCAAAGTAAATTTTGTCAGCTAACAAGGTTATGGCGAGTGTTTTCTGGGATGCACAGGGAGTTATTTGTTATTGATTACTTGGAAAAGGTTAGAAGTATCACTGGTGACCGCTACGCAACTTACCGCAACGTTTGAGTGATATGGTGATAAGAAAAAGACCTCATTTGGCGCAGAAAATAATCTTGCTTCTTCACGACAATGCTCCGGCCCATCGTTTAGTCATTGCAATGCAAATTAAAGTTCGAATTCCTTGAACATCCAACCTATTCGCCAGATCTAGCACCCAGTGACTACCACTGTTCCCGAATCTGAAAAACAAATTCTTGGAAGACGAAGATTTCACTTCAACGACTAGGTCATTGATGTGTAAACAACTATTTTGAGGACCATAAATCGCGCTACAGAGATGGTTTAATTAAATTAGAACACCGATATGGCAAATGTGTTAGCCCTTCTGGAGATTATGTTGAGAAATAAAGAAACACAATTTTTTTTTTATTATGAAACCTGGGACTTATCAGTCGACCCTCGTATATACGTGTAACAAGGATGGATACAAAAGTTAAATATGACGTAAATTATATTAAGAAGCTTTCTTTCTCGTATTATTCTAAGTCAGTACCTGGGTTCAGATGAATTCTAGCTAAGAGAGGAATGATCAACTTGAAGCCTGGTATGAGAGTGAAGGAGATATACGAAATGATGGTGAAATGCATGAAAGAAGAAATGATTATACAGCATTTACGCCTACTTCCAGCATTACATGTACTCCTCTGGGGTCCAGAACTGGCCAGCTTGGTCAGAGATGGGAATCTAACCACACGGCCATGGTGCTGCCGCATTAAAATACATGAATATTTCATATGGTATACACCTAACTTGTCTAATTTGTACCGCAAACGTCTGCCACTATGATATTTTGCGCGGAGTCGTCGATAACCATACAATAGAAGCCTCGTCGTTATTTAACAACACAAAGAGCTCTTTCTCAATTTATACAGGCTAAATTTCTCAGTCTAACTTTGAGAGTTTCTGACTTATTCTCTTCGTAACTTCTATTCAAGCACTTTTAGCAGTGGAGGCTCGTGCCGAAAAATAACAGCGTGCTGCGGGGAAAAAGTCCATGCGACTCGCCTAGTTTCGAAAAATGAAGTTCATGAGCCGATGTTTCTTCGTGGTATAAAACGCATTTCTACTTCCTTTCGCTTTTTGCTCAACTTCTAGATAGGGTATTGCTCGCCCTAACATTTTTACACTAATCCTTTCTTCTAGTGCTCGCCTTGAAAAGGGAGTTTTAAGAAGTGCATTAACTCTGTTCATTATTTATTGGTTAAAGTTTTCGTAACATTAAATTACTCATACACTGAATAAAGTGAATTCATAACACGTTTCACACTCACATACAAAATAAAGAAACTGATATAGCCACTAAATAACGTTTCGCCCGCCTCGGTAGCGTGGTGGTAGCGTGTCTGCCTAACGTTCAAGAGGTCCCGAGTTCGAATCTCGGTCAGGGTGAGTTACGAGGATAAGGTTTTTCCGGGGGTTTCCCTTATCCTGAAAGACGAATGTCGGGTAACTCTAAGCTCCATGGACCCTGGGCTCATTTGAGCATCATTTCACCCATTCCATATATCGTCCGATATGACTTAACGTTGTAGGACGTAAATTACACAATAAATAAATAAATAAATAAATAAATAAATAAATAAATAAATAAATAAATAAATAAATAAATAAATAAATAAATAAATAAATAAATAAATAAATAAATAAATAAATAAATAAATAAATAAATAAATAAATAAATAAATAAATAAATAAATAAATAAATAAATAAATAAATAAATAAATAAATAAATAAATAAATAAATAAATAAATAAATAAATAAATAAATAAATAAATAAATAAATAAATAAATAAATAAATAAATAAATAAATAAATAAATAAATAAATAAATAAATAAATAAATAAATAAATAAATAAATAAATAACGTTACATAAAGGAATACTTGGATAAAATGCGAGCATACGAACCACATGCGCATGTTACGTGGGATTACCGTTATGGTCGCGGGAATAGAGTAACGTGCCAACATAATAGGTGCATCACAATCTGCCCTGCGATTTAATAACCATTAGGTATTGGATCTGTTTACGTAAGAAGAATGGAATTAGTTTCTAGAACTAAAATATAAAACAATGATAGATTGTTAAATGATTTTCAATGCATATTCAAGTTCTACAGCTGTAACTAGGAGTGTTGGTGGCCCTGCTTCACCGCGCAGCGAATGATCACCGCGCAACAGCCAGATGCAGCACGCATTTTTACAAAAATCTAGGGAACTCAGGACATCAGGGAGGCAAGAGGGGAAGCTTGTACGCATGCGCAATACTGGTCACCGAGCTTTCTGGCTGACAGCACGTTGAACTCAAGGATGCGTTCCATTAGTTACGCAGGTGTTTTCCATGCATCAAGAGTTCATTATTGGTCGTACTCGATGTCTTATATGTACTTATACTAATGCATTGTTATTTACATGACCTTTTAAAATTTCTACACTTGATTTATAAAACAGAAAGGAGCGTGCTGCAGCGAGCCGCCCCTGACTTTTAGCTTCGATAGTAACGATTCACATAGTTCCACCTCACATTACAGGTTCAGGAGATCGTTTAACTTGTTAAACACAAAATGTTAACCGATATTCTTTGCTACGTGTTCATCTAAAGCGTAGAAGCTTCACCTGTATTGCTGATAGTTCTCTGAATCTGACGTTCCAGAAATCGAAGAGTGTCCAGGTGCAGAATCTATACTTAATATTTGAACTATAATATCCACAATTTCACAGTACAAAAGTCAGAACGGTGTTTTATATGATATTTCTGAGACGTTTCCTATCATATTTAATCTAGCTCCGTCATAACAATTGCATCTCTTTTCCCGAATCATTGAAAATTCTTCGTGTTTCTCCTTATGCAGTCTTGAAATGCTGTGCATTTCACAATACATTTGCCGAAATTATCAATTTTAGCCTGTAGAATATGAGATATTCTAGCACTGCAAGAAATAGTGTAAGCGATCACATTTAAAGGGAAAATATAACACGTCTTCGAGTTCGTGCGAAGTTTGGCAGTCTCCTATAGACTTCGTCTAAAGGCTTGGTTTGTTTAAAAAGGTAGCTAACCATTCAATGTTAAATTTAAACCGTTTTGACCTGAAATTGGTGAAACAACTTAAGTGTGCACCTTTAACCTATAAGCATAGCAGTACACCAAGCTGCGTTTGCTAATGTTTCTGTTATTTTTCTGAAGATCAATAAATGCCACAAAAATACAACGGCATTTTCATACATCTGAGCCCCTAGGATGAGAAGTATAATCCTTTTGAGCTAAGTTGGTTAGTCAGTTTGATAATTATATTTAAGTTTGCGCCACGTTATTATGCCGATCTGAAAAAAAAATTGTTGGTATTATGTTGGTTTTTATCTTCTCTTACCAACTTAGCTACAGTCGGCGAGCGTTGCTGATTAACTTCTCAGTGGTAGTCTCACGTGAACATTTTATCTGACCTTTATTAGTTAAATAATACTTCCTTTATTGATTTAAATATTATTTATTCTATAGACAGTTAATAAACTGCAAACGCAATTATGCGCATCGTTTGCAGGAATACCGAGAAAATTTATTATAATGTTTACGGAAGCTTTTTTTCCGTCTGCATTGTAGCCATCAAACAATTATATAATCAATTGTTCGTCTTTAACTGTGTGTATCCTGTTTTTTTATCCAGAACCATATTTATATTTCACTACACAAACACTCAAACTCTTCTTAAATTTTAACTAACATTTCAAAACTAATAAACTAAAATTTCTTGCGGACATCTTTGAACAACGTAAACGTAAAGTAACCCAGAGCGTAACAGCCCAAACTGGGCCCGACACTGCCAACCCGACTGCCGGCCTCACGCCCACGCACGCTAGGTATAGGTGGGCGATCATCCAGCTGATACGCGTAGGAAATGTGGATAGCATCTCGGCACCCCCAGCCGAAAAGCTGGCATTCTAGACCAGGGTTTGCTACCTAGGGTAGCTCCGCAATTTCCTCACGATGCTTAGTGGGCACCGGTCTTATACTTAAAATCCACACCCCACTCCGCAGGGGTGGGATCGATTCCGGGTGCATGCCGGACGCAGGGAACCAAAGCACAACATCTAGCCCACTATGCCACGGCGCAGGACATCTTTAAAAAATGGTCTCAACTATTTTGTCTCTACAATTGAATTCACAAAGTAGTTGTACATATTGTATACTGCATCTACTCAAACATCTTCTAAATATTGCAAGAAGTCACCCTCACTTAGACGCCTTGGTTATCAAACCCAAATACACATGAAAGCTGACAGAAATGTTTGTATTGGTCCTCTCATCAAACTGAATTGTATAATGTGTAACGATCCTGTTATAAGAGATATTTAACGCAACGCTCGTAGTTTGCTGTGTGGTTTCCGCGGGAGCCACCTCTGCACACACTTAATGGATTTTCCTCTGCCAATCAAAGAGCTCTCCATTAAATCTCTCTCTCTCTCTCTCTCTCTCTCTCTCTCTCTCTCTCTCTCTCTCTCTCTCTCTCTCTCTCTCTCTCTCTCTCTCTCTCTCTCTCTCTCTCTCTCTCTCTCTCTCTCTCTCTCTCTCTCTCTCTCTCTCTCTCTCTCTCTCTCTCTCTCTCTCTCTCTCTCTCTCTCTCTCTCATTTTCTGAACGTCCAACACGTGGTAAATTCTAAATTTGCCGAAGATATTTTGCAAAACTCGAGCGCAAAGATGCTTTGAAATAAACTATGTTTTTAACAGCCTTGTGCATATTTCCCATAATAATGTAAACTGCATATTTCACACAAATTTTTGCACGCGTCTGCATACGAAGTACATGTTTTCGGACTCACTGAAGAAAAGAAAAGTATGTTATAGAATATTTGTGAGTGTGTGCGCGCTCGCAACTTCCTGTGAACAGCACAGATAAAAAATGAACACTAATTAAGTGCTTTGTAAACTGTCTTCCAACAATGTCATACAAAGATTTTCAAGAAAATCTTCCCATCCGAAACTACCTTTACTAAAAACGTTTTTGAATATTTTAATTTTCTAAAAGCAGCTAACATTTTTGATCAAATCACCATATGCAGTTCTAAATATTCTGATGACAACTAAAATGCATTTCTGGAATTTTCTGAGAATAGGCTCTTTTTGGATGACTTAAGCTTAACCCGCAAACTGCAACTGATAGATAAAATACTCTGCACAAAAATATAGATCTCGTTAAAGTACACAATATATTTATTATTAATATCTTTTTCCCTTCCTTTTTGTGGAGTTAAGCATTTCCCAGATATTTCTTATTACCTATTGGAAATTTCAATACCTTTCTCAAATTATAAGGAGTTATTACTGTATTTCCCCCCTGTATTATGTACCTGCAATAAGTAGAGAAAACACTGTAATCTATCTAAAAATTGATATCAAGATTTCATCGGAAATACACGTTCCGAAAGTACCCTAATTAATAACAAAGGCATTTTTAGAAAAAAGGATGTGTGTAGGTATATGTATACATGCATAACTGAAAACCGAAAACCTAGTTACATACTTGGTACTTAAATTCAGCATGTTCCAATCATACAACCTGAATTTCAAGAAAATCTCTCTCTCCCAGACTACCCTTTATATGGATAAGTTTTCCAAATTTGTATTTTTTGACCACAGCTCTAACAATTTTGATAAATGTATCACAATTTTAAGATATATTCATAAGAAATCAAATTTATAGCTTGGATTTCCTGGAATAACCTATAAAGTGTTCCTCATTATGAATGAGCTTTGTATAATTGGTGTACCGTGAAGGTTAGAAGATTCGTGTCACAAAGACCGATAAAGATCACAATTTATGTCAAATGCACTTTTTGGGGGGAGCTAACCATTTTCAAGATATTTCTTGTTACTGATTAGAATTTTCAAATACACTCTTCTGATATAAAATATCGTTATTAACTTCTTTATCTCTTGGCTACGTAAACAGAACTGAATTTCAAAACCACAGCATAACATCCACCTCTTAAAACTTTAGTCTACTGTATTTCCTTATTATCGTTGTACTTACAAGGAAAGATATAATAACATCATTTCTACAAATGTTTACCTCGATTGACAAGAAATCTTAGAGGAATAAGTAAACGTCTATAAGAATAGTGTGAACAAAAGTGACTAGAGAAAATGAAGTGTTAGGCAACATAATGGATCTGTTTTTTAGTTTTTTACTTTTTTAGGTTTTTGCGTTTAGAAACCTTAAAAACAACTACTCTATTTGAAACATGCCTTTAAATTGTTAACAAAACTCTGTATAACAAGCGCACTTGAACATTGCACTGTGTAATTACTAGAGCCTGGCTTTTTAGGTTTTAAACCTTATTTCACCTAAAAAAGCCTAATGAGTGTTTAACACCTAAAATAACCTAAATAATTGATTTCCATTTTTGAAACGAAGAATTTTATATCCCGATTTTCAAAGTTAATTTGGAAAGTCATATTCGAGAGTAAATTAATAAAACAAGTGAAATGTACTCTTAAATGACATTCATCACAATAAGGAAGAGATGTGCGGGTAAATCAGTACGACCAGTTTCAAATTCTGCTCCTTCGAAGTTGTTTGGTCAAGAAGGTTTTCTTAAAAGCTCCAACACGTATACAATTGTTCAGAGAGAAGGAATCGGCAACCCCTCCTTCACCTCAGCCGATACTTACGAGACGTGTCCGTAAAATAAGGTTTCCAAGACGCTGGAGACGTGAGGAACGCTATTACGCGAGATCCGGCAACACTGGCTTGGTTTCACCCCTTCAAATCCCTACCATAACGAACCCGTTGCAACCATTAGTCTTGGCTGGGCAGCCGTTTGCGATGGAGCTTCCTCTCACTTCCGCCGCCAAGTGCGAGTTGCGTGCAGTGATCCGTGTTTTGAGTGCCAAGTGCACTACCCCCACTGAAATTCATCGTCAGTTATGTGAAGTCTATGGACCACAATGTATGGACGTCAAAAACGTGCGAAAGTGGGTCAGAGAGTTCAAAAACGGACGTACAGACGTCCATGACGAACAGCGTTCTCGTCGGCCTTCGGTTTCAGCCGAAACAGTTGCAAAAGTGAAGCAAGAAATGCTTAAAGATCAGCGTGTGATAGTTCGCGAGCTGTGCGAACTTATCCCTGAAGTCAGTAAGACTACGATTGACAAGTTTTTGACCGAACATTTGCATTATTGCAAGGTGGGTCCCAAAATGCTCTCCTGGCCCAGTTGGAATAGGACATCCCCCCAACAGTTCACACTAATCACCTAGTGATTAACATCTGTTTCCTGAGTTGAAGTCACACCTGGGTGGAACACATTTCCAGACCGACGGTGGTTTGAAAAACGAGGTTGAGCACTACCTGCGCAATTTGGCGGGAGAGTGCTATGACAAGGATATACAAAAACTACCATAGTGCATGCAAAAGTGCATCAATCGCAATGTTGATTACGTTGAAAAGTAGCTGTAAGTTCCGCATTTCCATCCGTGTAACAGTCATTGACAATAAACATGTTTTCTATATTAAGTAAAATTGGAGACCCTATTTTACGGACACGCCTCGACACGGTGGGGAACTTGGCTGTCTGCTGTCCAGCGCTTAAACGACATTAGAAACCTCGTCAATGAATTAGAAGAAACAGACGCTTCCTCCAATGCCAAGGCTAAGAGTTCACTCAAGTCCCCACTCTCGGAGCTTCCTTTGCTTATCTTAACACATATTTTGGTTTTATACTAAAAGCTATTCTGCGTTGAAAGTACAACTTTGCCATTGAAAGATGCTCTAGATATCAGTGACAATGTTCCGAGAAAACGAAAAACTGGACCAGTGGGAGGTGCATGTTTTTCGAAACAGAAGAACATTAGCTAAATCCTGGTTTTGAAGACATCAAAATCATAAACTCAATGTTACAGGGAGAAAAGTATACAGGAAAGCTACTACTACAACCTGCTGCACTGGTATCAATGGTCTATGCTCCAATGACGTCATGTTCTGGTGAAATAACATTTTCGTCATACAAGAATGGGTTGCGTGACAATAAGAAATGTGTTACGCCAGAAAATTTGCGTATGTATGTTGCCATCTACTGCAAAGTCAAAACAATAACCTAGAAAGCAAACAATAAACTCTATTTTGTGCGTTCTTTGATGAATATATTTGACATTGAGAAATAAGTTCATGAATAAATCTTGAAAATAAGAAGCAGAACAGAAAAAATTATAAATACATGTGCTGATAAACAAAACAAAAAAACAAAAAATATTAAAAAAAACTTTTTAAATAAAGATAAAACTAATATATATTTTCTTAAACATACAAGACACCTAAAAAGAAGAATTATTCTACCTAAAAATCCGGGCCCTAGTAATTACCAATAATAAATTCATCACGTCTAAAAATTACCAGTTGTGCCGTACGTTTTCTAATGAGCTAATGATGTCACCCTGTCGCTTTACTCCACCTGCTTCGGTCAGTGCATGGAACATTTTCCCTTCACCTACTCAGGTGTAGTTTGTGCAAAAGCCTCATTAACGTCTGACAACAAAGCCATGCCGCCCCACCATCCGTTTCTGAGGTCACTACTGTCCTGCGAAAAGTTGGGGGTGATATCAGCAACCTCATTTAGTGTTTGTAGAATGACATTCCTCTTGTAACCAATGGTGGTGTACCTGCTGCGTTTCAACTTCCAGGTAGAGTAGATGACCACCTTTATGCGTTGGCTCATATAATGTGGAGGCCAAAGGAAATTGGCTGACGCTCCCGTTACTAAAGAAACCGAATAGCCTTCCAACAGCAGTAAGACGGCCAGGGGGACATGTACTCTAAATAGACAATCTCAAAAATTAGTTTGCTCCACTTACCATTATGCTATTCAAATAGGAAGAGACCCAGTTACAGAAATGGCAAGAATGCTGAGACTGTCCACACAGTAAAATTGTGAAGTGGGGCCCAAGTTTCGACAAAAGTCAATTAGTAGAAGTTAGAAACTTAACAAATGATAATACTAATGTGTGACACCATTCTTCTGGAAATTTACAAACTATTTTAGAAAAGAACCTCTCTTATACTACAATGATTTCTTATTCGTTTACAGCTTTTGTAAAACCTGAAAATTTATATGTAGAAGAAAGAGGAAATGAGAAGTGGGAAGATTGGTGGAGGAGCAAGGCGCTCGAAATGATATCAAAACTCCGAGGCAGTCACATATGCAACGTAATGTACAAATTACACTCAAAGTAGGTAGAACACTGATCCTCACTTCTCTTATTATGCAAATGGGCTCGTCAGTGCTATTGAATGTATTTACCGCTTGGAATGGGACATTGTCACAACGTTTTACACAAGCTTTACAGGTGGAAATTAACTTCTATACAGAAGATACAAGCTGAGATAAGTAATTAATCAAATTGAATGTAAATTCTACACAGTAGATAAGCGAAAAAATTTTCATTGAATTACCACGACTGGTGCTGTGATTTACGAAAGCACAATGGGGCGCCATTTTTAAATGCAATTACAGGGGAAAATATTCGAGAAGGGGCAAAAAACAAACGGATAAAAACGGAGAAATGTACTGGGATAAGCGTGTG